>JASANF010011827.1:0-50000 GCA_030248245.1 Trissonchulus sp. WLG1_4 | reverse complement strand
GACCATGGCTGAATGAACGAAGTGGTCGCAAAAGAAGACCAGAAGAGCAGCGTTTGGAGCTGTTTATGAGCAACATGTTGCGCCTGGCAACCCAGCTGGCTGAAATTGGACAGCCAGTCGCCAAAGATGAATTTGTGGATTGCTGTTTTGGACAGCATGCCTGAAAGTTATCCCACAGTAGTCTCCTCCCTGTCAGCCCAACCACACTCAGAGAAAACACAAGAATACGTTGTGTGCCGGCTGAAGGATGAAGCTTGCAGACGGGACAGGAGGCATCAGTCAACATCCGGTGGGTATGTGTCGCATGAAGAAAAGGTGGACCAGGTGGTACTTCATACCCAGGAGGTCGCGCGGTGCTACTGCTGCAACCGCACCGGTCACTTTTAAAGGAACTGCCTCATGAAAGCTAAAAATAGGGGGTTCCACGGTTTCGGTGGGGGTCCCGGTCAGCCATTCGAGGTTCTGGCGGTGGGCCAGGCTACAGCGGCGGTCAGGCGGGTCGAGATTATGGCGGTAGTGGTGAGGTGTCCCGAGGTGGCGGTAGTGAGGCATTCCGAGGTGGTGGGTTTCGTGGTACCCAAGGCGGTGGTGGCCAACAAAACGCCTCAAAATTCAGTAGAAGTAGAAACCAGACACAGCGTCAAGGCTTAAAAGCACCCACGCTACAGACGTTTATTTTGCAAATCCCGAGTCGGCTAGTGAAAACAACAGCTGGTTTGTTGACTCTGGCGCCACTATTGATATGACTTATGATATAACAAAAATGGTGGAATGTCAGCCGTTCGACGAGACACGGATGGTGCAGCTTGGTGATAGTCACTGCCTTGAAGCCAAAGGCTCAGGGAAAGTGCCACTTGTAATGAACAATTTGCAGCCGAATGATGAAACTCGCCAGGTCATGCTATTGAATGTGTGGTACGTACCCGGCTTGCAAATGAATCTATTTTCCGTGCCAACAGTTATGCAACAAGGATGCACCGTGAACTTTAGTAAAAACCGGTGTACAATTTACGATTCTGAGAATGTAATTGTTTTAACAGCCGATTTGATGCCAAAGAAACGACTTAACTGTAAGTCAATTATTGTTCATACGGATTTACAAGTTGCCGAAAACAGATAAAATAACAAATCAGAAGCCGATAATGAAACACGTGAAAATCAAAACAGCTGAAGGTAAAACAAATTTTCTTCAAAGTTGTATCACGTACGCTTAGGACACGCCAATCATCGATATCTCCGTACAATGCGATTTCACAATATGGTTGATGGTCTTAAATTTGACACAAAGGATCAGGGACAGTTTTGCAAAGGTTTTGCAGAAGGCAAGCAGACGAAAACTCCAAAGAACCAACACCCTGGTCGAAGTGCAACCGAACTGCTGGAACCAATCCACACATATGTTTGTGGACCCATGCAAACAGAAAGCCCGACAGGCAAAAGATTTTTTTTTACATTTATTGACAATTTCTCACGTTATACCTTTGTCTATTTGTTACAAAATAAATCAAAAGTCATCAACAAGCTGCAAGAAATAGAAGTTTTTGTCACTAACAAAACCGGGCGCATAATTATAACCATTCAATCAGATAATAGCGGAGAGTATATTAATGAAGATTTCCGTGAATTTTGTCGAAGTAAAGGAATTCAACACCAAAAGACTGTACCGTACAATCCACAACAAAACGGCTTGGCTGAAAGAGCAAATAGGACCATTGTGGAAAGCTCTCGTTCAATGTTAAAAAATGCTGGTATGGCTGATTGGCTTTGGGCCGAAGCTATACTCACTGTAGTGTACATTAAGAACCGTTTTATCACCAAAGAATTGGGTAAAAAGACGCCGTACGAAGTATGGTGAGGGCGAAAACCATCAGTCCGTCACATTCGCATTTTTTGCGTGAAAATTCAAGTACTGTTGCGTCATGAAGAAAGATATTAGTTTTCAAGTAAAAATAAAATTTGCAGACTGCTAGGCTATGAAGACGGTGGTAGATTTCGATTGTATGATCAACAGAAAAACAAAGTCGTCGTAAGTCGCGATGTTTTATTTGACGAAAAGCAGGAAATAACTACGGAAACTGCTAAAAAAGATGCAGACGTAACATCTAACGAGATTGAAAAGGAGGAACTGGATAAAACAGAAAATACATTGAAACCAAGCTAACAACAGTTTCTGGAACCACGGAGATCTGAACGTATAAAAACACGGCAGCAAGCGGCAGCTCATCATGCCGGATATATACCATCCAAGCATGTACCAAAACCAAAGACGGTAAAAGAAGCACTGGGAAGCCCAGACGCCAAACAGTAGCATGCAGCTATGCAGAGCGAATACGACTCGCTGATGGAGCATAGCACGTGGACACTGACTGAATTGCGAGAAGGATCGTCGGGCGATTGATTCCAAAAAATATAACCCAGACGGTTCAGTTAACAAATACAAAACGATGTTGATCTGCAAAGGATTTTCAAAGATACCTGGTGTTGACTACGACCAAACTTTTTCGCCAGTAATGTGTCAGACAACTCTACAAACCATTATTGGACTGGCTACACATAGAAGCATGCTGCTGAGCCAGATGGACGTAAAACAAGCTTTTCTGAAAGGTCAATTGAATGAAATAATGTATATGTGACAGCCATAGGCATACATTAAACAAGGCAAGGACCATAAAAAGTCTGCAAACTACAGAAAGGTCTGTATGGTCTCAAATTACTTAGATGCTGGAATAACGCCAATAATCAATTTTAATAGAAGATGACTATCAGCGGTCATCCGCTGACAACTGCGTTTACTTAAAGAAGACATCATCATCTAACTTGCTGCTAATCGGAGTGTACGTTGTTAATCTGTTTATTGCAAGCGACACTCAAAATGATCTGGACCAGCTTAAAACAAAATTTACAAAGGCCAGGCGAAAAACCGTTAGAACAGATTAAATGTCAGTCACTCGTAGGCTCGTTAATGTATTTATCACAGTGTACCAGACCCGATATTACAAATACAGTTGGAAAACTCGCACAGTTTAGCAGTAATCTTGGCCTCACTCATTGGAATGCTGCTAAAAGACCGCTGCGCTATTTAACAGGAACTGTCCAATACGGTATAAAATCTGGCGGTCAAGAATTCAGCTTGATATTACACGGTTGGTAACGAACGCGTGTAAACGAAATCGAAATAGCACTTTTTGTGCTATAGCGCTTTTTTTATGCCGTATATGCGCTATATGCGCTATAGCGCTTTTTGGGAGTGCTATATGCGCTACTTGCGCTATATTCGCTATCGAAGGTGCTATATGCGCTATTTGCGCTACAGCGCTTTTTAGGGGTGCTATATGCACTATCGAAGATGCTATGCGCTTTTTGCGCTATATGCGCTATCGAAGGTGCTATATGCGCTATTTGCGCTACAGCGCTTTTTGGGGGTGCTATATGCACTATCGAAGATGCTATGCGCTATTTGCGCTATATGCGCTATCGAAGGTGCTATATGCGCTATTTGCGCTATAGTGCTTTTTGAGAGGGCTATATGCACTATTTGCGCTATAAGCGCTATCGAAGGTGCTATATGTGCTTTTTTTTGGATATGAATGAAACTTCTACAGAAAAATGGCCAGGGGGGAATTGAAACACCCATTGCTAGATTGCTAGCTTAACGCTCTACGAACTGAGCTACGCTGGCCTATGGTGTTTGTGTTAATTTCCTTTTAAATAGTTATGCTGATCTTGGATAGCGCTTATAGCACCTGAGGGTGCTCTTTGCGCTATTTAGGCGCTATTTTGTGCTATTGGCTAACTTATTGAAAAGTTTTGTACTTTTTAGCACGTATACGATCCCTCAATAAACAAAAACAATTTTAAAAGTATTTAAACTTTTGTTTGTGTTCTGGACGTCCATATATAAAATTAGTGCATAAATAGCGCATATAACACAACGATAGCGCATCAAAGTGTTATAAGCGCTATTTTTTCATAGGCTTAAAAAATAGCGCTTATAGCACCTGAGGGTGCTATTTGCGCTATTTGGACACTATTTTGTGCTTTTGGCTAAGTTATTAAATTTTTTTTCTACTTTTTAGTAAGTATACGGTTCTTCATTAAATTACAG
Organism: Trissonchulus sp. WLG1_4; assembly: GCA_030248245.1. Taxonomy (NCBI): domain Eukaryota; kingdom Metazoa; phylum Nematoda; class Enoplea; order Enoplida; family Ironidae; genus Trissonchulus; species Trissonchulus sp. WLG1_4. Next base: position 45,895 of record JASANF010011827.1, on the reverse strand, counting down.
TAATTTTAAAATTATTTTTAAATTTTTGTTTGTGTTCTGGTCGACGATATAAAAAATAGCGCATATAGCACAGCGATAGCGCATCAAAGTGCTATAAGCTCTATTTTTGTAGGCTTAAAAATAGCGCTTATAGCACCTGAGGGTGCTGTTTGCGCTATTTAGGAGCTATTTAGTGCTATTGACTAATTTATTGACAATTGTTGTACTTTTTAGTAAGTATACGGTCCTTCAAATTAGTGTAATTTAGTGTAAATTTACACTAATTAAATATAGTGTAATTAGTGTAATTTCAAAATGATTTTTAAATTTTTATTTGTGTTCTAGTCGACGATATAAAACAGTAGCGCATATAGCAAAACGATAGCGCATCAAAGTGCTATAAGCGTGTGTATTGTCGTCGCGTATAGCGCAAATAGCGGAAGGGGGGTGGGGGGCGATTTTGAGCTGGACACTATAATAGCGCAAATTGCGCAAATAGCGCCTAGGGTTAGGGGGGTAAAATTTCGTGCTCGTGCACGCTTACACGCGACATCTACCACACGGTTACTGTGATGCTGGTTGAGCCGGCAATACTGACGACCGTAAATCAACCAGCGGCTTTGTATAAATAATTGCCGGTGGCCTATCAGTTGGTCTAGCAAAAAACAGTCAACTGTTGTTTTGTCAACGGCAAAAGCAAAATAAGTTGCCGCAAGTCATGTCTATTTGGCTGCGACATTTACTACATTTAATTCATATACGACAATGCGACCCCACAGTGCTGTACAAGACAATAAGACAATCAAGTAACCCTTGCAATGTCGCGCAATCCAATTTTTTATGCAAGAACGTAACTTTAATATAAAACAGCACTTTGTACGAGATGAGCTAACTAATGGGAGCATTAAACTCGTATACTGCCAGTCACAAAATAATGTTGCAGACCTGTTAACGAAAGCACTGCCAAAAGGAACGCATGAATTTTTATTAACAAACCTGGGTTTTACACAAGAAGAAACAACAGGAAACTTAAATAATGCAACTGAAAGTTCATTTATTGCCATGCACAACTCGCTTATTGAATTTCGAAAACGTCACAAACCATATTTTGACTATCAATCGGGGCAATAATGTCTTCTGGCTCCTACTTGCCACGTTCTTGCTTCTTTCTGTGGTTCGTGTCTACTCCAGTACGGTGCATACATACCCTCATTGTGGCAAAGGAAAGAACAGCCACTTTCGATCGATAAAATTTGAAGAACTGGGCTACCAAAGGTACGCTCAGGCAAGTCTTGCCCTGGCTGTCAGGCTACGCTACAGCAAAAATGATATAGCCGCAGAAATAGCTGACTCACGGGTAACGATGTGGAATTGCAAACATGTGCAGGTTATTGTAGCTAATGAATTCCCAAACGTGGATATATCAAAGCGTGGGGTACTACAACGTGTAAACGAATATATGGAAGCGACCGAAGTCAGTACAGGACTAAAGCTCTACCTGACGAAATTTGGCGAGCTAATAGCGGAAACGCCATACAATTGGGCGTACGTCCCGCCCGAGGATGAACCAGCAGTCAATTTAATACCAGAAAAACCACAACTAGAGAGGGATTTTTTGAGAAGGCTGAGTGATCCAACAATTGATGGGGGACTAGTAAAACATCAAATGGCAATAATCTGTAGCCTCGGAAAGGCAATTATTTTGCTCAGAAATCACGCTAACGACAGAAGTGTTCGAACTTTGCTACATGCTGCTACTTGCTAATTTGTGCCCATTACCCACCAAAAGAACACAAACTTGAACTATTATGCAAATATATTACTCATGGAAACTCAATATTGGAAACATTCAGTTAGCTGTTAATCTCACTGTCATTTGTTTGTTTTTATTTCAACTGGCCAGGCTCTCCTGTACACATGCTTCACATGTGTACAAAGCTGTTTTGATTGTTTTGTTTGCAAAAGTTGTAAAACCTCTGCTACACAGTCTACTCAGTAGCGCGCAGTTCAGTTGCAAGCTGGTCAACGGCTTATCACAGTTCATCACATAAAACTAACATAATTGCAAGAATTTGGTGGGAATTGTTGAAACTGTTGCATACAGTTTGCACTTACTGCTCTAATTTGTCTCTTCTGTGACGGATTGGTATTGTAACTTGTAGCCTACTTTACTAACCCATTTTTTGGTAGCGTTTTTAAAGGATTGCATTTTCTGCGTTTTGTCAGTGTTTTCTCAAAGTATGTTTTCTTTAAATTAAATTGCACTAACAAAAACAACAATGAAGATGTAAAATTAGGCATCACACGTCCCACATTTTATATAAAAATGGTTCAAATCGTTCGGTTACACCGACATGGCTCCAAATAAACCGTGACACCCAAATTACTTTCACTAAAGAATTAACCTTATTTAACCATATATAAGCTGCATCAAAAATTGAGCATTTATCTATCGTTTCCTTTCATTCTTTTGATTTCATCCTTTCTACTATTTACTGCTATATCTTCCTTAATCATGTTACTGTTAGCCACGTATCACACCTCTGCGACTCTCGAATTAATCGACTTAGTAACACTACCGACCCCCGAATTAATCGACTTAGTGACATCGCCGCCCTCTACTCAACTATTGGAAGAACCAGAAGCGGACACTTGGTTTTTCGAAACTGTACTTCTGGACGTTAGTGAGGAAGCCGTGGCGGAGGACGAGAGTTCCGAGGGGAATGAGAATGAAACGTTGAGGGAGCATGAGAGTGAAATTGTAGAGGGGGAGGACGAGGGTGACGATGAAGCCGCGGGAGAAGACGAAGGTGAAGAACCTGTGGGGGAGGACGAGGGTAAAGACGACGGAGAAGAACGGACGGACGGATGGACGGACGGAATCTAGGGGAGACGACAATTGTGAAGCACTGTGTGGGGAGGGCGGGTAATGAAGCGACAGGAGAGGAACCTGAGGAATATGATGAAGAGATGGAGTCGGAGCAAAGCGAACAGGATGCTCTAGCAGACGATGACGACCAACTAGATGCTGCAGAGGTGCCAAATAGAGCAGCAGATCTACACGAGCACAATGAGCAAGCCAGAGACAACCCCATTTAAGGTGGTAGTTACGTTTTCGCAGCTTTTTTTATTGTTATATTTTGTAGTAATTACTTAATCAATTTACAAGCGGTCTTTTGCATACTATAAACCAACATATTTTTTACAAAATTGCATTTTTTCAAATGCCATTATTGCTCATACCGTGCACACCAACTATATTGGTGAAGCTTATTCAGTTCAGTTTTCGGCATTTTTTCAAGTATTTCGTTATTTCTTCGCTGTGGTAAAAAATGTCCGCATACGGTCAAGTAATTTATACAGATGTAATATCTATGGTCAAGTAATTTATGCAGATGTCACATTTATGTGTTATAAAAGTGGTAGCATGCTGAACTAAGCGTAGTGATTCAGCATATTTTTTCTGTGACCAAATGTTTGCCACAAATTTTACTAAGAATTCAAGAAAAGGCGGTTTTCATGACTTTGGTGGACTCCAACTAAAAAAATTTTCAACTTTTTCACTCAATTTGAAAAAGTATCGGGGAAATTTATTTGGCTACTGTCAAGTTTGCTTTCTTTGCGTTCTCCTGTACAAGTCAGGATATTCGTTACTTCAACTAAAATTACTCATTGTGCTCAGAAATGACGGAGTTTTTAAAAATTTCAAATTTTAAAAAATGACTTGATTAACAAGGGCCTCATTGGGGTAACTTAATATGACACTATGCAGTTTATTCTTAACCGCTAAAAAATGGCAGTCAAAAGTGTAAAAAAATGCCATTTTATGACACACAGCGAAAATTTGCAATTTTTGAAAGGGTTTATTAAAACTGCCAAGGCGTTGGGCTGCTAAAACATACACCTACCAAATTTTCCAGATATAATAGATACATAAGGGTGTAAATTATGGTGTCAAATGGTTATTTCTAATTTGCCATATTGGCATGAGAATTCAGAATTGATGTTAAAAAACTTCAAAGTTACCAATCGCCTAGAACGACTTACTGAAATATGTCATATTTTAGCTGAAAGTATTCTTAAAATAAACGGGTTAGACCTTTTTTAAATGGCGTTTCTGAGTAGCGTGGGAGCTTCAAAAGTTTGCATACAATTTTCCAAGTTTTCATAAAATACACGAAAAATCTTGTTTTTGAGCTATAAAATAGCCGTAAAAGTAAGAGTCAATTTCAAACTAAGCTCAAATATTGTTGTCTACATTTTCAATGACTGTGCTAAGTTTGATTATGTTCGATCAAGTTTTTTTGAATTATTGCATAAAGTAACTATCACCTTAACCCCGTCTAAAAAATTGTGTCAAAATCCCGTCAATTTTCATTTCAATTACGTTTTATTCAATTACATTTTAATTCACGCGTAAAAAATGTTTTTATAATCCTATTCGATTGGAATTCGACATCATTGTGTTATTGTACTTATTATGGGACAACCCCATTAACCCCGTCTAAAAAACTGTGTCAGACTCCCGACAATTTTAATTTCGATTACGTTTTTAGTTCATTGCTCAAATTTATGAAACTTGATTAACTTCTCTGAAATAGTTTTTTTCTTTTGCTACTTCTGCCTCTTCTGCGGTATGTCCAATTATTCTTTTTGAACTTGAAAGGCAATTGTGGGAGGGAGCGAGGGAGTGCTGCGGCTGCGGGAGGGCCCAGAACACCCATTTTTATACTACTAATATGTATCATTTTGTAGTTTGATTTCAGTTGAATTGTACTTATAAAAGTATGAATTATCGCCTTTACCTCAATTTATTGTCATTAACTTTACCAAATTCCTTTTCAAAGGTAATACTTGACCATGAAAACATAGATGTGTTACTCATATAAAAGAGTGACACGCTATACAGTCCATTTGACCTGACTACCCTACAAATCGGCTCTATTGGGAGCTTCGCTAGTAAAGAATTTTAAATTTGTACTGTATATTTATATTTTAGTGAATACGAAGGAATGGAATGGGTTTGGTTTGATGCAACTGATGAAACCAATGAAAGTAATTTAGGTTACTACCGTATTTTTTAGTATCATTAAAGTACGGTTAACCAAGCCTGGTGCCTATGTAAACAAGCAGGCCCCAAAAGGGGGCAACGTTTCTTCGCTGAATAAAAATTCTGCTTATATCTACCTTTTTTATTGATAAAATTGGCGCTGGTTGTTGGCGTGCTGTATTTTTTTTATCTTGTGGGGGTGTTCTTTGTTTTTGTTCTTTTTTTTTTAAAATTTTTATAATATGTATATTTTATTACTTTGTAGCGTGCACTCAGCAATCATTTGCACTGGCACGTGAAGCCCGCGTGCATAAACTCGTGCGCTGCGCGCACTCGTTTATGCACTTGGAGCCTCACGTAACAGTGCGTATAAATTACTGAGTGCACTGTACATCGTGCTATAACCTACACTTATTTTACCTAGTAGAATTCAGCATCGCACTATACCTGTGCACAGTTGATCTACATATTTAGTTTTAATGCTCATGTCAAAAACACGTGCAGTAATTGCAACTGCTTGCCATTTCAACGACGCTATCGCTTTCCTTAACAAAAAAATCTCACATCAGATCAGTTTTTGCTGACAAAAGCTGCGTAAATTTTTTGCAAAAAATTCAACATATGGGGGTCGAAACTTCGAAGAATACATCAACACGTTTTGGACTAGCGCTTTTGACCACCCGACCAACACCAGTTCGATATGTACCGATGTTCAGCTATGACTATGTAGAAGGAAAGTACAAGCCAGACACCAGACTAGACGATTACATGATTAGCATGTGTATCGAGTATGAAAAGTTACCGAACGAAAGCTTTTTAAATCACAAAATTTTAGCGAAATGACAATTCAATACCTAGGCAAAAGTGTTGTTGACCATTAAAAGTTTTTGCAAATACACTCATTTTTGGTGCACTGTGAACGTAATGTTGTGGTTTTACACGTCTCGGCCCGCTGTTCTACGTTGGCTCGTTTTTATTTGTTCCTGTTTTATTTTAAGAAATCGTGTTTTAAAGAACATAATTTGGAACAAAATAACTTTGGCTATAGGTATAGGTTGCGTGTTACAGGTGACTTATGCGCATGTTTCTATAAAACTCATAATATACGCGGATTTAATATTTAACTCATAATATAACTTATGCGCGCAAACATAATCCCAATGATCTAAACTTTGGACAACTTGATTTAAAAGGAGTATGTTCCAGGTCATTGGAGACTAGCTTCGAATGAAAGCTACGAATTTGCTCCATCCGTCCTTCCGTGGAGTTCGAATGAGCCATCTGGCGGTGTATGGGAAAATTGTGTCGTATTTCAAGGCTATGACCTGTTAGATATGAATTGCGCGAATAAGCAAAACATGTCTGTGGTGTGTCAACGGAGCCGTCACGGATTACTAGACGAATTAATTGGTTAGAAATTATATTATGAATTGTATAGACTATAGAGTTTAAAGAGTCTGTGTCTTGAACACTTAAGGTGGCGCTCAGGGGAACCGACTTTGGCGTTTAATTTTTTTCAAAATGAAAACAGTTTTCATTTGATGTGCATATTGTGATAAAAAATTTTTTGGACAATTTTGTAGCCGTAGCAAAAAAATTTTTGTTTTCCATATAAAATGATTACTCATATCATTGAAATATGCTGTTTCTTAGCTTTAAATTGATGTATTAAACTTAAGAATACGTTGAAGTTTTGCTGAGTTATTTAGCCGTGAAAATAGCAAATCCAAAATGAAAAACCTACAAAGCTGATAAATCTTCGAAAATGTCAAATTTTTGATGTAATTTCTTAAAAAATTGAGTATGGCTTTTTGTAACTTTTTCAATGGAAATATGCAGTCCTAGGAAAGGTCTAATTTTTGAAAAAGGGAAACGTGTGGGCAAACCTTACATTTTTGCGTAGCGAAATCGACTACTTTTTTTGGATCTGGGTCCCAGCTGCCGTTTGCGATTGAGTTGAAAATTTGCACAATGAAAGAAAGAATATAAATGCAGACGTGAAAGTTTTTCGATTTTCAAATTTTGGCCCGCAGCACTTTTTGTAGTCGCTCAATCACGACTGATTTTTGAAAAATCGATTTTATGCAAAATCAAAAATTAAAATGAAAAATCGAAGATCAATCACGTCTAGATTTTTGAGAGATCTTTCTATTGATACCAAGATCGGGTTTTCGGGTTTACCCTTAACCGCAGCCGTGGTCTTTTCGACCGGTGTACATATCCTTAACCAAGGACAACTGATAAGTATTTTGAAACCTAAGTTTCCAGATGGCGCATGAGAGGGAGCATGAGCGGGCGCATGAAAGGGCGCATGAGCGGGCGCATGAGCGGGCGCATGAGCGGGCGCATGAGCGGGCGCATGAGAGGGCGCATGAGCGGGCGCATGAGCGGGCGCATGAGCGGGCGCATGAGTGGGCGCATGAGCGGGCGCATTCTATTTTCACACTGCCTGCTGCATTATTTCACACAATGCACTAGGCAAGTGTGCATGTGCGCCCGCTCATGCGCCCGCTCATACGCCATGCAATGCGCCATGAGCAAAATGCGCCCTCGTGTGAATAGGCCTTTACGTTAACCAATACCAATAGAATTACTGTGCAACAGAAATTTTTCGTAACCGAATACTGAAAATGTTTTCTGTTCAAGCCATTTTATTTTGTGTTAGCAGTAATTGTATAGTTTCAGAAATATGCCCGGAAGAACCAGTAGTACCTTACGCTGAGCCTGCGACACCACCCAGATCAGAGCGAACTGCCTGGACTCTGGTTGAATATAAGTGTTTGGCCGGTTATGATTTTGTGAATGTAAACTTCACTAGATGTCATCCAAACGGAACTTGGTCTCACTTTCCAGAGTGTAAAAGTAAGACTGGCTATATACTCACATGTTGAAAGAAAGCAGATGCCCCAATTTCGAAAAAAAGAATTATGGGCGCTTTGAATAGAACCCGGGCCGTTCGCGTCGACGTCATAATTTACGTTTACAGTACAATACACAAATTGAATAGTTTTCTAGATTTTCGATGAATACTATTTTTGCACTCAGTGATACTTGTCAAAGCCACCAGGGATAACTATTATGGTGGTTTTGAAAATCGAGAAAACCTTTCCGCGGAATTTCAGATGACTTTAAATAGACACCGTGAAAGCTGTACGACTTTTAGCCTGCACCAATTTGTAAAGCCCAATGTGGCACTTGAAATCTCTGAATCTTTTGTCAAGGAAGAAACAAAGGATACTTAATGAATGAAAGACAAAGCAGCATTAGATGAACTCATATACGATTTTCTAAACTGTAGATAAAAGCGCTTGCCATTTGAGCTATTGCACCAATGTTGAATTGTCGTTAATCACTTTAACTGTAAGCACCCTAGCGGGCCTTTCTTACGTTACACTTCGCTATATACTTCAGAGCTGTGTCCGCCCGTCCCAAATATTGAAAACGGCTCGCCGGTGCCTCATGCTCAGTATAGAAGGCTAGCCGGACATAGTGTTGGATATACTTGTCATTCTGGTTACAAATCTACTGATATAATGAAAATACACTGTCTGGAGAACGGTACTTGGGAAAACCCACCAGTTTGTTTTGGTAAGGGTCGATTCTGTTGTATATCTGTTTAGCCGAAATTACGAAATACACAAATTCCTACCCAAACAAGCAACAAACTGATCAATGACGCTACTAGTTCTTGACTGAACAGTGTCAGCATTAATCTCGGTTCACACTTCGTCCGAAGTCTGAAGTGCGAAGTTGTCCGAAGTCTGAAACCGAAGTGTTTTTCGGTTCATGCTTTGTTCCGAAGTCCAAAGTCCGAAGTCTGAAGCCCGAAGTCCGAAGTTGTCCGAAGTCTGAAGTCCGAAGTTGTAGCAGCTCTCACTTTTTTCGAAGTTTGAAGTCAGAAGTTCGAAATTGCTGTCCGAAGTCCGATGTCACTTCTCGAAGTCAGAAGTCCGAAGTGGGGTTCATGAGTCCGAAATGGATCTTAAATTTGATTTAACATTTTCCGAAGTCCGAAGTCTGTAGCCAATCAAATTTTATTTGCACATTCCTATGAACATGAGTTCACACTTACAACATCAAACTTCTGACTTCGGACTTGGGATTTTGGACTTCAGACTTCAAACTTCGGAAAAGTCTGAACAGAGGCTCAAGAATGACAATGCTGAGGTTTTTGCACTCGGCTGACGTGATATATGTATTAAATGTATTAGAACTATTTATACCTTTTAACAAGAGTGTGTTAAATTATCAACACAGGTCAATTACATAAAAATCAGACTCATCCAATAAGCTGAACGTAGCCATGTTTCATTGCTTGTGAAACACCAAGAAAACATTTGCTTTGTTCCGTAAAACTTTAAAATCCATTAAAACCATAAACCTCGAAACCAGGCTTAAATTTTAAACTTGTTTTAATTTAATTGTTTAAATTCAATGTTTAAGACATCGATGAGTGTAACAGCAGTTCTTGCGACATTAACGCTGTGTGTAAAAATATGCCTGGCAGTTATACGTGCACGTGTAAAGAGGGTTTTACTGGTGACGGTCATACGTGTGCCAGTAAGTAGCGTACATCCACTTGCTCGACTTTATTTTGCTCAACTTTCATACGCTAACCAAAAAGTTAATAATTTTTGAAAGCACTAATCTACATGCTAATATCCTTATTGTGTAAATTGTGGCTTACAGAAACGCTTAAGGTGGTATTTCCTTAATCGCAGTTTCCCTTCAGATTAATCTAAAACCTACGAATAAAGGTACTATAGTTTTCTTAAACTATATACACTAAAAAACGACGAGAGCATTTTTAATTGATGTAAAATTTCAATGTTTAGCTACAAAGGCTGTCTTACTAAACTGCAGGCCAGTGGAGTAATAGTCTTCACTTGTGGTTTTATCAATGATTAAAACTGATAGCAGATGGTGTGGGACTGTGGTATGTTGTTTCAAAAAATTCTAGCCATTTTATTACTACTTTACCTATGAAAAAAGTTTCAAAAATGTTTTCATGTAAAAAAACTGCGATTCTGGAACGACCACAGTAAGCGAAAGAAGTTATCGTCTAGATATGATGTAGCCATAACCATAACTTTAATATATAGAATACATAATACATAATATACATAACTGTACTATATAAAAATAAAAACATAATGAGACAAGGAGAAGAATTGTCACAATCGACAACAATTCGTAGTCAAGCGATTTTAAAACACTAATCCATCCCAACTTCAAGCTGTCGTTCTCAACTTGCGTACATGTTTGACCCTTTGATATTGCATTCTTCGTGGGTCGAAAAATGTGACCTGCCTCCACCCGTAAATAGTAGTTTCGCTTTTTGGCCGCTAATGCGCAACGCATTTACCACACTGCCCAGCTAAGTAAGCTAAATAGAGTGTCGTACTGTTCCCATTATGTACTCTTGGTAATATGAGTACATAGTTGAAATAATTTAAGGTATGTGGGATTGTAACGCCAATTCTTGTTTCAACGGAGGGACTTGCATCGATGGGCATCAGTCATTCTCGTGCAGCTGCCCTCCTGGATTTTTGGGGGAGCGTTGCGAAATCGGTATTGTCAAGAGTACATAATAATGTCATCTCCCTTCTTCAATAGAGTGAGACGCTATTATGTACTCTTGGTAATGTGCATTATTGAATTTACTTAAGTTTTGCCGTTTCCAAAAGGGTGGGTTTTTTTAATTTCTTGAAAAATTAACTTAAAATGCTACTCGGCAATGTTTTACGAGAATATTAAGGTGGTAGTAACGATTTCGACTGGCTACGATATTAGATTTAAAGCAGATTTGACTTATGTCTGACAAAAAATGTTGAACACTGAGCACAAACTTGACGTGATTTCAGTGGATAGAAACTCAGTACTCGCCATACTATTGATAACTGAAACTTGTGCCTTTAATACTAAAATTACATGTTTTTCTCACATTTTTCAACTTTTTATTTTTCAGACATTGACGAATGCGCCAGCTATCCGTGTCACTTAAACGAAACGTGTGTTGATGCCGAAAATCACTTTACTTGTGTTTCTGCCGAAGACATAAAAATAGCTGATGACCTGATTTCTTCAATGTGCTTTGGAAGTCCTGTAAGTCTGAAAACTCATTTGACATAATGACATGAGTCCTAGGGACTTGTCCAAAATAGGTCAGATCGAATTCCTTCAGAAATAGGTTATTAGCTTAATTAAATCAGTGGTTTAGATAACACTTGCATGCCGGGAGATTTTCTGTCTAGGCAGCCGCACTCTGACACCCTCTCGTTTTTTGGCTAATGCTTGAGCTGCGTGTGTCGTAGAGAAATCGCAAGAACCGCCATTTGATAAAAAATTTAATGGTGAAGAGAATGACACATTATCAGTTGATTGAGGGTCAAGGACACACCATTTTTGATTTGTAATCGCTCAACGTCGAGAACTTGTACCTCACCCTAGAGTATGAACACAGTAACCGTACGACGCCAGCCATACTTTACGGCTAGCAATAGACCAAAAGATTCTCTGTATCTGATGCACACGAAACTGGCTGCTGGCGTTGGAATCTAAAATCGTGATGAGGCCGCAAAGAAAACACTACTTTTGTAATGGAAAAATGTCAAATTTACACTTTACTTATTTAAGCATAGGTTTTGTTGTGTAGAGGCAGGGCTAACATTTAGCCGCTAAAATAAAAAGATCTACGATTGGTAAAACCAGTTTGAGTCTTAGGGGACTAAAATAAACGCAGACATTTTTAAACAACTGAGTTAATATCTAAACAAATATCTAAATTAAAAAGTTAATATCTAAATTAAAAAACAAATCAATATCTAAAAAACAGTTTCAGAAATCAATGGCTAATTCTACGAGTCTGGTGCCGGTCGTAAAGGAAGCTCTGGAAGTTGTGTTGGCAAGTTTAAGTGACGAAGAAATGGACAAAATTTCCAACAAACACGACGATCTGTTTTATCGGTGTCAACTAAACGGTCAACTAAGGAGTTGTGCTGAGTTAGTTAAAATCAACTTTATTTGAGCAATATTGAAGCACTTGAATTATAATTAAAATTTTTATGATACTGATTTTATAATTTATTATAAGATATTTATGATACTGAATGCTTTCTTTTATTGCTGCAGTTGTCTTTCGTAAGTGTTTATGCTGGAGTTATCTCCCGTAAGTGCTTTGTAAGTTTTTATTTGTAAGATTTGTAGCCCATTGTAGTGTGTGTAGAAGATAAATGAAGCTATGGAAATGATTGGTACCACAAATTGGCTCCCATGGCTAACACAAAGCATGAAAATATGGTTATCAGTATCCAAGTGTTTAAAATGCTAATAATCACATTAGTCTGTCCTACTGCTAAATAGTAAGTCTTAAGTATTAAGACTCAAGGGGAATTGACCTGAACGAAAATCAAGGTTCTCCAATTTTGCTTATTCTCACATATTTTACCCCACCAAGGCCTATACAGTACAGCTCAAAATTAACATCATATGATTCCGGAGTCAGCGTCACTGACTTCATTTTGCAGTCAGTGACTGCAGTCAACCTATTGACGTCACAGGTCCAATGTTACTTCCGGTAGTTTTGATTTTCATTAACTGACTCCGGAATCAGAGTTAGTGACTGCGGAATCAGCATCACCTTAGTCATCACTAACACAAAATATGCCACACTCATACCTACACATTTATGTATATCCGCATACACATGTAAGCCATTTGAAAAGTGGTGATGACTAATGTGATTCCGCAGTCACTGACTCCGATTCCGGAGTCAGTTAATGAATTTCAAAACTACCGGATGTAACATTGGACCTGTGACGTCAATAGTTTGACTGCAGTCACTGACTGCAAAATGAAGTCAGTGACGCTGACTCCGGAATCATTTGATGTTAATTTTGAGCTGTACTGTACCTCAGAGTAGATCAATTACGCTTAAAAGTTTTTGGTTTTGTCCGTTTGTTAGTGTATTTACATAGCAAACAGTGTGCAGACAGGTTTGACTGCAGTCACTGACTGCAAAATGAAGTCAGTGACGCTGACTCCGGAATCATATGATGTTAATTTTGAGCTGTACTGTACCTCAGAGTAGATCAATTACGCTTAAAAGTTTTTGGTTTTGTCCGTTTGTTAGTGTATTTACATAGCAAACAGTGTGCAGAAAAGTCAAATAATGACTAGTTGGGCTGGTCTAACACGGACCAGATACTACCAAGAGTACATAATAGGGAAGAGTATGACACTCTTCCCTATGCTAGCTAATCGGCCCGGACGATGCTCCGGCCGAAATAGCCCTTTTACGTCTTGATTTCAGGGGGGGTACGCCACCCCTAGAATCAAGACATGTCTTGATTTCAGGGGGGGGTACCCCCCTCAAATCCCGGAAGTGTCTTGATTTCAGGGGGGGGGTGCCCCCCCTCGTTTCAGCACACTGGCAGAGCAAATTTGGTGGTGTCTTGATTTGAGGGGGGGGGTACCCCCCCCACTGGTTTCAGCGCACTGCCAGCATGAACTCTGTGGTGAGCTGGTAACGTGCTGAAACGAGGGGGGGGGGGGTACCCCCCCCTGAAATCAAGACACTTCCCGGTTTTGAGGGGGGGGGGGGTCCCACCCCTGAAATCAAGACATGTCATGATTCTAGGGGGGGGGGGTACCCCCCCCTGAAATCAAGGCGTAAAAGCGCTATTTCGGCCGGAGCATCGTCCGGGCCGATTATCTAGGATAGGGAAGAGTGTCATACTCTTCCCTATTATGTAGGGTAAAACGGGGCAATATGGGCGTTTTTTTGGACCCCTTTTGGTCGATTACCCTATTTCACTTAATAACTTTTTACAGGCAAATGCTATCTGTATGAGGTCAATGCATTTGAAATGAACCTATTGGTTAAGTCTTTGTGCAAAATTTCAAGTCTCTCAGTTAAAGTTAGCCCTTGAAAAGCTCAGCTAAAGGTGAAGCTGATATTTGCTTGAAAATAGGGTAAATCGGTCGCATGCGTAGGTTAATATGGTCGAATTTAGGGTATTATGGTCGCTGTTCAAATCATACTAAAATTTTAATTCTGAAGGAAATAAGCAGTAATTTTTTACAAAATTTAATGAGTTATGTATACCACGACCTGCTGTACAGTCAACATTAGCACATAATGACTCTTAGTGCAAAATGCATGTCCATTGTAGAATCAACATTAGTCGGAAGAAACTAGTTCGAAAAAAGTTTAACTTGTCGAACATGTTTATGTTTAACATTCGACAAGGTTTATCGAGCCAAGATATTAAATTTAAAGCCAAATATAAATCGTGGCCGGGATTTCAATTGGAAATTGAAGCTCGGAGTGCAGCTTACGTTGACCTGTGGGCGACAGGGCTTAGAAGCCAAAGAACATTCTCCCATTTTGACCAGGAGGTGTGCATTTAAATGTAAATACAAAAAAACTAATGTTTCTACTGTTTAAATGCCTTATTTTCGTTTTTGCCTGGGGTGGAACCAACTCTCGCTCAACTTAGTTGCCGATTTCCACTACAATTTTATGACCATAAAAGTTCCAAGCAAACTAAAATCAAGGTTACATGGATTAAAAAATCTAATCGAATCAATTCAGCCATGGCAAGCTGGCCTCATGACTTCAAAATATCATTTCTTTAAATTATGTACTTTTGGCCACATCAAATAATCGAAGAGTATTTACATAAAAGGTAATGCTAGAATTGCGTTCCCAAGAAGAGATTACTTGTAGGGGTATCGATTTCACAATTCAAAAAATCAGCCTTTTTCACGTGTCGGAGGGTCCATGGAGCTACTACGCACAATTTTTAGTTGAACTGCCATAAATTGGCGAAAAAACACACAATTTATACATTCGACCGTGTTACTCTTCACTGACCATAATACCCGACGTCACCGACCATAATTGCCGATTAGCGACCATATAACCCTACTAATTTTAACTCATAATAACAGCATTAATATTGAAGCTAAAATTAAAAATGTAGGAGAAATGAGTAAAGCATATGACGAGCATTCAAATGATATAAAATTTGTAGCAGTTGATGCCTCATAACAGTTTATGCAAGTTCTCAAACCTTAACAAAATGCCACAGAGCCTTATGTGCAAAACAGTGAGAACCGAGTTTGCAAACTTAATTTGAAGATTTCTCAGGCTCTACAAAACGTCATGTGATCAAATTTGGCCAATAGATTGTGCGTATACTCAGAGCTTATTTTTGAGCGAAAGAGCTCTGGACAGCCATTGGATGGATTTATCCGTGACTTCAAAATTAACCCCGACCATATTACCCTATTCGACCATATTGCCCCGTTTTACCCTACTCTTGATACTACTAACTAGAATTCGGCATAGTACTACCCCATATTTATACGCAAAATTGTATTATCCGGATTTTTTACTACATGGTTTTGAATCAGAATTCAATGGCAAAATGTGGAAAATAGCCTTTTTTGGGCAAGTCAAAATTGAGTGACTTTACATTTGTCATCACCGCACATGCCTTGGTCAAAAATTAAACAAATGAATCATGAAGGTTGACTTTTGACATTATGGTATTATGGTAAAAATTAGCTTCGTCAGTATTCAAGAAATTGGTGACGGGACAATTAACTGTTGTGTCGCGTCTATGATTTATTGAATTTTCGGGATTCCCTAATACAAAATTCGTAAACGAGATGGTTCTAGTTTTTTTAAGTACATTTGCGATGTGCTTTACGCGGCCTTTAATGTGTGCAAATTTGCAGCAAATTGGACAACCTAAAATCTTCAGTTACACAGGCGCCACCTGAAGCATTAAGATTAAGTGTCACGAATTACGTATAAATAAACCCATAATTGACTTGACGTACTCGTATTTAACCCCTTCCTTCCCACAGTGGTTTCAAAACTACTATTAGCACTATGTCACTAGTGAAACCTGTCGGCCTGATGTTTCACAGAATCAGTTACTTCACGAAAATGCCTTAAGTATCCGAGTGAAGCGAGCTGGTGTCCGAGTGGTCCGGCGTGACAGTTCTGCCACAAAGTTCTGTGACAGCGGATCAAGTCCCAGCCACAGCTTAGACTTACTGCAATTTAGAAAAACTAAGGATGGAAAGGTTAAGTATTAAGTGGATTTCTTTATTTAGATTGTTCAATGAGAAGTACAGATATCCCTATTATGGCAACTGCTATGTTTTCAACAACGGAACTGATCGCTACCATGCCAGATCAGGAAGATCGAGTGGTAATTGATAAAATTTATGAAAAAAAATGTGCAAACCAATTTCGTTTCGGTGACAAAGGTTTTTTGAATGCTTATTTAGTTTTTTCAGTTAAAGGTAAACAAACGGTCAATAACAAAACACGCCTCATTTGCGGCAATTGAGATGAAGTAAAACACGCACAGACAAACTTTTTGTACAGTTATTTTTAAGCCAGAATACAAATTAAAGACCTGTTGTTCCAGACAACTGGAATAACACTGTCCAAAATATCGGTGTACATAGGTGGTAATGACTAATGAACCACTAAATTTGATTGAATTAATATATTTTCGATTAACGATTAAAGCAGCTTGTAAATATGTATATCTGTTTAATTAGGTAGGTTTGTACTTTGTATGTTTAACACCTCACATTGTATTTACCTAGCAAACGTTTTAAAATTGCCAACGGTAAGAATGCAATGATTTGCTGATTTTTTAGGATTAAAAATGTGGATAAAATTTAGCCAAGAAACTTTTTTACCGGTCACTGAGGTGGCGGGTTTGAAAGTAATCTTGGCTGAAAACGGGCAAGCTGTTTTTCCGGACATCTATGGCTACCTTGTGTCGCCTGGTCTCTACACTGCTTTGTATGTTAATTACGTGAGTTTTTTTGCATATATATTTTTAACCATGATTTTTTGTGTTTGAGTCAGTATTTTTTGTTGATTGAATAAAAAACTGTTTAAAAACAACACCTTTTGCTGTTCCCTTAAGTCTTTGTTGTTTCAAACGTCAGAAATCAAGTTGTTTTCTAAAACTTTGATGAAGCAGTGTTTAGGAATAAACAGAAATGCTTCTTTCATTCAGCTAGTAGTTAGTACATACATAGTAGTTGCAAAGACTAAACAGCTATTAGACAAAGTACATAGTTGCGTCTAAACGTTAGTAATCTAACTAACTTAGACTCCAACTTTTTTGTGTGCTAAAAAATTGCCTAGGTAGTTGATTTTAGAACTGCTTCAGAAAAAAAAACGATGGTGACAAGGAGTACTAAATTTGTTGTTTTTTTATTGTTTTTTTTCAGTTGAAAGCCAGCAGACTTGAGTCGTCAGGAGCTTGCAATGGGCACAATGACAAACAGCACGACATGTATCCGGGATATTACACTGCTACAGTTAGCAATTATTTATTGACGTTTTACCTCAACTTTTACAGTGCTATGATGATACCGTATCTTGTTACAGTCTATACCCTACACACGGGCTAAATACGGTTCAGTTTTTTTACATAAAGTTACTACATTCCGTTAGTTTGTTCATTTTAGTGGTATGTCATTTTTTATTGCAATTTTGATTTCGATGTTTTCTAAATATGTAGTACCGAGAGTACATAAAAGGATTCAAAGCCTATTATGTACTCTTGGTAGTACATAGGTATCAGTGTATGTACTAGTGTTAAGTATGTGTTATAAATGTGAATAGGCCTTTAAGGGGGTAATTGCGTTTTTAGGTGTTTTTTTAAACTACCATAACTGCACTTAACCTCAACAAAAACTAGAGCGGTCTTTTTTTACACTTTTTTACACCTTCTAGCTTTAAAAACCTATATTTAAAAACAGACTATCTTTTGCAATTTTACTGCTGCAATCATTTGAATACACTCCATCAGCGGTTTTTTTGACTAATTTTTGCGCCACAGTTATGAAACTCAAGATCAGCCAACAACTACAAAACTTTTTGCAGTTATGCACTGACATAATATCCCCACCCGTTTTTTTGATATAGTTGATAAGTCGTTTCTACGTTGAGAAAATGACATTTTTGTGCAAAAATCACGTAATTTGACTTTTCTCTAAAATTTTCAAAAGCTCATAACACCGACTCTACAAACTATTTTTAGAAAAGGAAAAAAACGGGTGGCGATATTTTCCTAAAGATAATGTGGTTAAAGTTTCGAAGCCGTAGTTCGTTTTTAGCTTGAGTTCTGTGGGCGCAAAAATTACACTGAATTGTCAAAAACCACGAAAACGACATTACCCCCTTAAACTAGTTCTTTTATACTTCTATTCAAAACATTTAAATGAACGGTCACACTATTCACGAACATGAGTAGACTTCGCTATGTCTTTGGCTTAGTCAATAGAATAGCTACAAATTTTCACGACGGTTGGTTTGGTTTTTCTCGGGGGTTGTGTGTGTTATCTGTATTGCCCCAAATTATTTATATCTGCCCCATGTCCCGTTTCTTTCATCAATAAATCTCTTCTACTTGGAATTCCTGTGCTTTTCTTGTGTTTTTAAGCGTGTGTGAGTAGTTTACGTAGATTATTGGGGTTTGGGTAGTTTTCGGGTAGTGAGCGAGCTGCGGCCCTATCTTTCGGCCTAGGACGGAGACACTTCGGTTCGGACCTGGAATTATGACTAAAACTTCACACTAGTATAAAACTAGCGCTAACCTTTTCTCAGTTAAAAGATAATAAAAGTAAAACCCCGAACAACCAAAAACTTAATTTGTATTGTCACCTAGAATCTATAGAACACGAAACTGTATGTCACTGCTGATGAGATGAACCTACAGCATTTTTGTGATTTTTTATTTTTTCCGTAAATTAAGGGCACAATTTTTTCAGGGCTGTAAGCAAACACTTACACAGAAACTGATAGTTCAGAATTGTGGCTGCTATGTACCATGTGGGATTTCCGAAAATAAGCGACACAGCGGTCTGTTCAGAAAAATCTCAAAGTAATTCGAGAATACATGTATACCTATCCTTAAGGGCTCCAATTAGACAAGTGCATCTTTGCCTAGGCAATATAAAAAGGTTGCTCCATAGATTTAGGTAGTTGACCGGCAAATTAACATCTTAGCTGAGCTGTATAGTTTTCAAAATTGAACAAGTGAAGAAAAATATACTAGATATTAGACATACCATGTCTTCGCAGTAATAACTGTTTGTAATTTTGTGCTTCTTACAGTTCTACCAAGCGTATGGTATTAGCTGGTTGAAATGTTTTACCGTGTGCTTTAATTTTTAAGTTTGTTTGGGAAAAAATAGTTTTGGAACTTTTTAAAAATCGTCTTTAAGATTTTTTCAGAATTTGTTGCTTGGGACTTTATCTTCCAAACATTGCCTGATTTATTTGTTTGTTTATTTGTTTGTTGATTGTTGTTTTGTTTAAGTGCGCTGTGCTCACAACACGATCATTCAGAGTAGTCAGCATAACAGCAGCCACTGCAAGCAGTGTTGTTCGTAAGTTGTTTGGTTTGTAAGTGGCTCACTAGACGACATTCATGAAAACTGTTCAACTTTTCTCCAAAATGGATTTACTAAACTAGCGGTAACTGCGCAAAATCGGTTAAGTGAGAAATATTTTAGCTACAAACTTCAACTTTTTTCTAAAATAAATTTCTTAAATGAATGTTTAAGTGCTCAGCACCGATGAAGATTAATGCAGTGGCGCTCAGGGCAGTCGGACACTGAATTTTAGTGCAATTTAACCGACATCGTTTTGTTACTTGATATCAGAGTTTCAAGCACTTTTGATTTTTTCAGGAAGGAATATTTTGAAATTACTGCAACGAAATCACACTGGCCCGTAAATAACGCTAAAGTAAGCTTCACGCAAGCTTCACAGATGTACATTACATGCGAGACTCTGTGGGTCTTAGGGAGGGGCAACCCCCCAGATTTAGGTTTTAGGCACTAACCCTCCTCTTGTCAAAAGGTTTCCGACAAAAGTTACGCCAGATGGTTGTAAAGTACTACAAGAAATGAAGTAAACAGTTTCAAAAAATATAAAACAAAATTTTGCGAACAATTGCACAGTCCTAGGCAAAATCTGCGATTCTCTCTCCAGACTGATCCCCGTGTACATGTATGGTAAGCTAAGCTCTCAGTGATGTAAAAAGGGAACATCCGACTTTATCAAAACATAAAAAATTGCATTCGTCGGGAATCGAACCTGGGACTCTCGCGTCGACGTCGAGAATAATTTACCACCACAGACCCCAAACCTCTTAGGATTTGGGTCTTATTTAAGCGTTGTAGTTAACGTTAACTCTGTCTCTAAATTGCAACACCTAACACAGTTTTTTGTTTTACGGTTGCCTACTTTATTCTACACCACTATAAAAGTCCTGGTACGAAAATTACCATAAAAATTCTGAGAAGAATATAAATATGGATAATGGAAATTGATTTGCTGTTTTTAAACTTCGGAGTTTTTGGTTTGTTTTTTGAGTTCATCGTTAATTTACATACGTTTCTGTTTCAAGGTTCATGGATGCAGTAGTGAAAACGAAACCTGTAGAGTTATGTACAGGTGAGGTTAATAATTCTAAATTAGCTGTCTTAAGTTTGGATTTTAGATTTTATTTAATTTAATTAGTGCCAGCAAATTTTGGTGTAGCACGTTGACGTTTGCCATACATTTTAAATTAGAAGTTTGCAAAATACTTATTAGTTAATTAATTTAATTAATTAATTAGAGTTATCAGTATAGTGTCCCGTGGTTAGCTAAATAAAATTAAATCTATTCCACTAAATTTCATTTAGAAGAGAGCCGTTGTGTTTTGTTTTTTCTTTTTGTTTCTTACTGTTTTCTTTTTCTTTTTTTGCCTTTTACAATAACATTTTCAATAAACTCTTTAGATTAACTAATAACTTGTGGCAAGTACATGATTATCACTTTGAAATTTATTTTTATAAATATAATTTTTCAATTATTAGATTATAATGCATCAAGACTCTACTCTTTACCTTTACCGTTACTACGAAGCTAAATTTGTATGTTCTGTGTGCACGATTACTCTGGTATTTACTTTTATATTGACTCAGCAGAAGTTAAGGGTCTTATCCAAAATTGGATTTATCGGATTAAATTCAACTTTATTTCGTCAATAACGCAGCGTCATTTATTGACACTTGGCACACACCGAGGTACTGTATGTGAGTCATGTGGAGCAAAATTTCAGCCGCTATTATCATTTTTTGCTGCGCTATTAGCAAAATTAATTTAAATCTAATCCGTTAAATCCAGTATTGTAAAAGGCCCTAAGCTAACTGTTTAATTAGTAACAAATGTACCTACGACTTTTTGCATTTAGTTCCTATGTAATAACAAGCTTTGGAAATTCCAGTGACACAGATTTTTACTTACATATATTTTTACTTTACAGAAAAAACAATGGAGTTTTAGAAATTTACTACGCCAAGAATAGTTTTGTTCATTTCAAAGAAATACCGAAACGTTTAGTAAGTGCTGTTAATTTTTTTGTGTCAGATATTGCAACATTTAAAAAGTTTATATTTTAATCACTACTATTACACATATGAAAGTTTTCACTTTTAACAAAAGTATTTATATTCATTTGCTTAGTATGACTGCACCAAATACACTTAGACTTAAGAAATCTAGTGAAGTTTTAAGTTTATTTTTCAAGCACACGATACATAAACCAAATTTAAGACATTTATTGACTAAATAAGTGACATTAGTGTAGTTATAAAAAAAATCACGACAACTTAGTACTGTCTCACTTAGCTAAGGGTTGTAGCGCTGGTCTGCTATCCACAAATGGGTGGTTCGAATACCCCCTGAGTCATTCTGATGCTGATGTCTTATTTCAGTCAAAATTTACCCTCACTTTATACAGTTCGGCTCAAAATTAACATCATATGATTCCGGAGTCAGCGTCACTTCATTTTGCAGTCAGTGACTGCGGTCAACCTATTGACATCACAGGTCCAATCTTACTTCCTGTAGTTTTGATTTTCGTTAACTGACTACAGAGTCAGAGTCAGTGACTGCGGAATCGGCATCACATTAGTCATCACTAACACAATATGCTAAACGCGTACACGCGTGCAAGCGAAATTTTTAAGCCATTTAAAAAGTAGTGATAGATAGATACCGTATTTCCTCGAATAAAGCCCCTGTCTTGAATAGAACCCCTGTCTCGAATAGAACCCCCGTCTAAATGCTCACGAAAAAAATATAAGCCCTACCTTGAATTGAAGCCCCGGGGGTTCTATTCAAAACGTCCTCGAATATAACCCCAGGGGTTGTATTCAAAGCGTCCTCGAATAGAGCCACAGTGTACGTACGTACTACGTACGTACAATCAATAATGTTTGAGAAGCCTGTGGGAAGTTTGTGGGTAAATTATGTTTTTTAACTAATTTTGGTTTAAATTAACATTTGGGTGTGCATTAGCGTACGATTTGAACTGAATATTTATTTTAACTGGTTTAAGGGCAAGCTTTTTCACTATAACTACATATAACTATATATATATTCAGATACTGTTGTATATCTTCCAATGGTAATTTTCAGGTAATTTTTATACAATAACAGGAGCCGTAGTAACAGTCATCAATGCGTAAATTTTAAAAAAACTTATCAAAGCAAAATTCTGTCCAGACCTTTTGCACCTTACTGGTGATTGGGCTATACGCAAGGCAACAAGTAAAAGTATGCGTTTTCCGAATAAATTTTTTTGTTCCTTCTAGAGAAGGAACTGTTGTTTTGAAACCAACCCTGCGCAGTGTAAATATAGCAGCCACATGCTGTTATGCTGATATGATTAACACGTAAAGTCAGTATGGGAGCTGACGGCTCCTTTTTTTGAAAACGGCGTTTTTCACAATTTTAAATGAAACATTTATAAACAGCACTTTTTAGAGGTCTTGAATTGTAATTTTGATAGATTTTTGTTAATTAAAATTTTTTAGCGCATGCTAATGTTTCAGACAAAATACTGATGCAATTCACGTGACTGTCTAGACAATTTCTAGACAATATAACAAGAAAAAAAACAAATCATCTTGTAAGAAAAGTAATACAAAAACACAAGAACAAGAATATAGAAATGGCAAGTAATATAGATAGTGCATATTATTACTGGATGCAGTACAGACTGGGCCAATTAGCCGGCTACAAAAGCCCTACCCTTTAAATGAGCAGAAAAATCAATTTTGCGTAACTGTAATTTAAATGAGGTCAGGGATGGTGCATTGATCACACTTTCTGGCAAAGAATTCCATATAGGAGCAACTCGGTCAACAAAATAAAATTTACGTATATTTAGTCTTGATCTAGCTAAAAATTTTTTTGTTTTGACCTCTGGTTTAAGTGACTTCGTGTAAATTAAAGAATTCTAAAATTTCAAGATCGACATCATTTGCAAAAATTTTAAAAACCATTTGAAGATCCTTATAGAGACGCCTAAGCTCTAGAGATTGAATTTGGAAATATTGCAAACGTTCGGTATACGACAAGCCTGAAGTTCCAGGTAACAATCGTGTAAAAAGTCTTTGAACTTTTTCAAGTAGATCTATATCCTTTAGGTAAAATGGATTCCACACTTCACTTGCATATTCAAGTTTGCTGCGGCAAAAAACAATAAAAATTTTGAAAGAAATGGTACAGATCTCGATGAAAAAGCGCAAAAAATTGAGTTAACTATTTTAAAACCTTTTGCGGCTAACTGCTGACAATGATTAGAAAAAACTAAATTTTCAGAAAAAACGACTCCAAGATCACAAAAATGCTTTACAGATACCAAGTTAGTATCACATATATTATATGCAAGTCGTGGATTGTTATATCCGAGATTCATTATTGTACATTTTTCTAGTGCCAAATTTAACTGCATTTGTTTTGCCCAATTTAATATTCTGTTTAAATCGTCGCTCAAAAATTTACAATTTTTTGAAACTTTAAAGTACAATTTAGCATCATCGGCATATAATTTCAATTTGGAGTAAGAAATTACTTTCTCAATATCGTTGATAAAAATTAAAAATAAAATCGGGCCTAATAAACTACCCTGAGCAAATAATAACTTTGTCAAATTAAATATTAATTGCCATTTAAGAATCATTACAATCGTGTAAAAAAATTAAAGTCAACCTTAATTATAAAGTAATTGACGTAAAAATATTAAAGAATCAAAGAAAACAAAATTATAAACTTGTATATTCAAAGCCTAAATATACGTAGTACACACAGTACATGAAACTACACATTTGTTCCATGCATATTATCGATCGCCACATGTACAGGCAGCCGAACTGAAACGCCGCTGCACTGTATGGCGTTTGAACTGCAACTAATTAGTGATGACTAATGTGATGCCGATTCCGCAGTCACTGACTCTCACTCTGTAGTCAGTTAACGAAAATCAAAACTACCGGAATAAGATTGGACCTGTGACGTCAGTAGGTTGACTGCAGTCACTGACTGCAAAATGAAGTCAATGACGCTGACTCCAGAGTCATATGATGTTAGTTTTGAGCTGTACTGTAGTCAACAGTACAGTACAACCTATTTTAGCTGGCGCAATTAATCAGTGATGCTGGTTCCGCCATGGGGGCGACTTTGGGAATGTCCGTGATTTCTTTTATTGAATTAGTATTTTTACTTCCCAATGTCATACGTCACCTTAGAAGATCTGTACTACATGGATCAACTTTTAATTCATTAGATGACTGAAAGCATTGCAATTATGAAACCGATATATATATATATACAATCGATTCTGTTATATTGTATTGTTCATTTTAAATCTGGTTTCGTCTGTGTTTGTTTTTGTAGTTTGTGTGAAAAAAATGTTCACTACATAAAAAACAAAGAGCTTGTGGTCACTACTTGCTATGAAAAAAATGAAAGAAATAAATTGCATGAATAAATAAGTAATTTTTTGAACTTCTTTTTTTTTGTCAGCTAGTCTAAAAAATCTTTACTGTTTATAGATTAAAAAATAAAATGCTGCTGAGAGTGAGACCGTGTGCCAAGCGGACCCAAAATCGCAGCATAAAATCTGGAATTATTTGGCTTTTAATTTTGATTAGATAACGCACACTTAAGGGGGTAGTTTCGTATATGCAGTTTTTTTGATGAGCTGTTACTCTGTTGTTTTAGAAGCTATTTATAAGCAGTTTTTGGATTTCACAGACAAAAAATTGAGCATAAGCACATGTATTTGTTTAGTTAACAATTTTAACAGTTTGTCCAAAATACGCTGTAAAATATCTCAAATTTGGCATTTTGTCCAGTTTTTGCTTTATATTTCATTTTGGAAAGAATATGATTGATGAAGATTAATTCCAATTTAGACTAAATTTACTTGTAGGTGTCTTGATACATGCATAGTTTCATTTGGATAAGTCATCACGTTGCTTCAGTATTTTAAATCTAAGGGCCTATTCCTTTACCGGATTAAACGGACTGGACTTATTTTAGGCCGAGGTTTTGGAATGACAAACCGGACTAAACGGACTAAACGATTTAAAATAAGTCAGCGGCTTAATTTTAGTCTGACCCCATTCCAAAACTACCACTGGACTAAACGGACTTAACATGCACGCTTAACATTAGCGTGCATAGTTAAGTCCGTTTAGTCCGATTAAAAAACAGCGCGCTAGAAGTTAAGTCCGTTTAATCCGGAGGTTTTGGAATGGCGTTTTTAAGTTTAATTTTTAAACCTTTTAGTGCGATTATAATTAACCCTTTAATCCGGTAAAGGAATAGGCCCTTAGATTTAAAATAGAACTTTTTTGAATTTTGTAAAACTTTATGGCTTGAGAAAACAAAAATTACAATGCCTATCAATAATTGCAAAAAAAGAAATCTAGACATTTTAGTTTTCTTCATTTTTGTTAAATATTATGAATATAGACTGCACATATAATCAGCAAATTTACAATTTCAAGTACATGACGTACCTTTTAGTGTAATGAAAGTGTATGCGGTGCCATGGCAACCATGGCAATAAATTCTACAACCATAGTCTAAAGTGACCTATTTTCTTCCAATATGACCGCTTACACATTCAGAGGACAATACGGAAGCTAGCTAAAACACAAATATAACATCACGTCATGTAACGTCTTTTCAAGAGTTTTTAGTCAAAAATGGTAGTAATATACTTCAGAGCTCTGATTATGTAACAGTTGGTAACATAAGCTTTAATGCAACACTGCAATGAAAATAGGTCTAGTTCTGTGCCGAATTTTGAAGAAATACACAGCTTAAATTTTACATCACATCATTTTAAAGTGAAAAAAGGAGTTATATTCACAAAGTGTCAATTTTCTGAAAACAGTTGCAGTAAAAAATGCGTTTTAACGTTCCAAAGTGATCTTAAGTAAAATATCTAGATACCATTTTTATTAAATTCGTAAAAAACAATACTGTTTTTCTGAAACAGATGTTTAAAAATCACTATATATTGCAAAAAATAGAAAAAAATGTCAAAAACACTACTTTTTTTGTAATAACTATAGTGTAACTGAATATGAAGAGCCTATAATTTGCCCATATGTTGGCCTAAGAGTACCTCATACGTGTGCCAAATTTCATAAAGTTAGCTGTTGGTTCGAGCCAATCGCGACAAAAACTGCATATACGAAACTACCACCTTAAGTACAGAAACCCGGAGCGAGGTACATAAAAACGGCAGTTGGCTGCAAAGCCTTCAGAAGTTTGACGAAAATTCACAAAATTAAATATTCAAACAGTTATAAAAACAAGCACGTTTTGCGAGTAGAGTTAAGGTAACATGATAGACTTCGTTGTAATATACTTGCACAACTTAGAATAATCTTCGATTATAAAACGCGTCATCTAAAGTTGTTGGAGCCAAGATTTTTAATTTTAATACCAATTTCTAGCGTTATACTTGAAAATTATTCGGCAAACCAACTGTATTCTTATGAATATGCAGATGCTTTACTTTTCCGTTATGTAACTGACAGTCACATAATGTCTCTAATGATCTTGTCTACACGCACAACATAGCGCAATGACATCGTCAGCAGCAACCGGAGCATGACACTGTTGCCGCCGTCATCTGAAATCCATCAATCCCTCATCTCACGCGCTGATAAACAGTCCATGAAACATTGTTAGAACAGGTTTCCTTCTAACACTATCGCAACGTGACGGCGCTACAGATAAAATGCTGTATCATGGAGTGTCAGTCCATACAGAATGCTAGCCGTGTATTGCAATCGCATACACAATTACTTTACGGAAGCTGCTTTTCTTGCAGCACCGTTTAACGCGTGAAGAGTTAATATTATGCGTATTTGTATAGCGCTGTAGCCTCCATGATAACACAGCATATCACACACTCACCCACACATGTAATGTATTTTCTGACCTACCAAATTATACAATGGTACACTGTGAAAACAGATTCGTGTTAGTAGACGCTTTGCAATATAGTATGTACGCGGCGGCAGGCCGTTGCGTAATGAAGAAGTTTACTGAACAAAAGTTTATGGCTTCATTGCTTGCTAGTTTACGTAGAATTGTTTATTGTATTAGAATTTATGACATCATATATATTTTGCGGTGGTACAGAAGATGAATAGGTATTGTAATGACAACGTTTGATTTTGAAAACGATTAAGGGGATATAACTGCAGTCAATTTGCTTCTCAACAATCTTGCTCAGACCACTATTAAGCTACAGCCCTATCAGTTTGCTTTAAAATGTTTATATGCTTGCTTTGTAGTGCAAACTCAATACTAAGCCACAAGAACTGACAAACAAGACTCACAAAATAAAAAATGTAATAGTGAGGAAGAGTTGGACAGTCTTCTTTTTACACGTCGATAAGGTGAAAAAACTGCGAATTTCCAAACCCCCACTTGGTGTTGTATGTATTTCAGTTCTGGTGTTTGTGTCTGTGGGCAAAATTAGAACTGTATTTGAAGAGAAGGATTTTCAACAAACAGAAACTTTTTGAGTTGACACGTCTTGTGCATATTAAATGCAGCACGAACCACACAACGTGTTCCTAAGCAATATCGTCTTCTTTTGCTTTTTTGGGTAGATACATTGCCATATAGAACGTTAACTTTGCTTTTCAAAAATAATTCCATTAGGCCATAAGATTGTCATTTACTGGTGATTTGCATATTACTGTTAGCATTCGGAAATGACACAGCGATTTGTTCTAAATTCTAAAATTGTTCCTCTAAATCGCGTAATGCTGTTTTAATAATCGGTTGCAAAGTGCAAAACTAATATGCTATGTCCTGCGCTAACTGGTGTCCTTCATGCGACAAAATTGCTGGACCCTGAGACAAAAAAGTAACAAAAAGATTTCATCACTAAAAGAATCAATCACTAAAAGGGCATCAAGAGTACACCAAGTTGTTACCAAAATCACGCCACCTGAATTGTCTTAGGGTTCAGCGACTTTTGGTCAAACTTTAGTTCTTTCTTACGTAAAACTTGTCCACTATGACTACAACTACAACGATCAAAAACTTTGGTTTTCCCAAAAAACTGCAGCAGCTGATTTGACTCATGTGAACAATAAATTGGTCCGTGGTAGTAGCTACA
This sequence comes from Trissonchulus sp. WLG1_4, assembly GCA_030248245.1. Classification (NCBI taxonomy): domain Eukaryota; kingdom Metazoa; phylum Nematoda; class Enoplea; order Enoplida; family Ironidae; genus Trissonchulus; species Trissonchulus sp. WLG1_4. The sequence continues at coordinate 17,317 of JASANF010011827.1, read as the reverse complement.
GCTACGCTTTTTTTCAGTTGACATTTCTTTCGTTTTCTTTTTCGTTTTTGTTTTCATTTCGTTTTCCTGCATTTTCGTTCTTTTTTTGTTTTCGTTTACTTTAGCTGTCAACTTTTGACAGCTTGCCCAGCATGACCTTTGGAGCCGACAAAGAGTCTAGTAGCAGACGTGGTCAAGGACAAATACACTCAATACAGAGGTTGCTGTCTAGTATATATCTAATTTTTAATAAAACACGTGTTATATTTTGTTCACATTCTTTCACATTTTTCAAAATTATTGTCTACTGAATTAACGTAACGAAGTTTACACAAGAATTGGAAAAACTGGAATTTTAAATTTTGTACTGACATAATAAATGCATATAAATCAAGTTTGCTTGCCAAAAGATTTAGTATGTATTTTGTATTGCAATAATTTTAGCAAACATATATTAAAGTTACGTAGACTGTTACTATAAACACTAAATACATATAAATAACAAGTCGTTAAAGTCAACTCAAGAGTAGCACTCCCCGCCATGAAAATATTTGAATCAACAAGCAGTTTGCAGCTGCTTTAATTTGTCTACCGCTCGTCAATTCATGCAAAATTTTGTTGCACAAGCCAAAAAAGTTGACTTCGCTTCAATTCACCTTCGTTTTTGTGTTTTTTTTTCGTTTTTGTTTCGTTTTCGTTCATTTTCGGTTCATAGTTGTCCGTAAGGGCTGTCCGTGTCCGAGTCCGTGTCCGTGTCCGTAAGAGTAGTTTGATTCACAGTTGTCCGGATGTCTGTAAGAACTTGTCCGTGAGTGTCCGTAAGGGCTGTCCGGATGTCCGGAAGTCAAGTTGAAGTGAGTTCAACTTTTGTCCGTGTCCGTAAGGAATTAGCCAATCAGATTGCAGCCTTTACAGTCATGTGTAGGTGCGTGTACATAAAATTGCTCCGCGCATAGTAAAATAATGTTAAATTTCTAGTAATTCTAGGTCAGCAGCTTCATTTTAGTGTACTTAGAACGTTTTTCCTGTTGCGGCACACCGCAACAGGTTCTTATGATGACCTAAGATCAAAACATAAGGCTGTGTGATAAAATTAACAATAGGTGTGTGTGCGTGTGTGTCTAATTCAATGATAATGCCTATGGATGCCTTGTGCAGCAGTCTTCTCTCCAATGATGTATGAAATGAAAAGCTTCGCGACGGTTGTGTGTGCGTTTGTGCCTGTTTTGGTCAGTGTGTTTGTGCGGATGTACGTGAACATGAGTGTGTGTTAGAAATGTGTCTGCTCCTTGATTGCCTGTCTAAGTTTCATTGTCGGTTTTATCCCATATGATTTAGGTATGTATGAGTCAAATCCAGCCGTTTATCTGACAAGTGTTAGTGAAAATTCTCAGGTCGCCAAGTGAAATTTCCAAACTGTTTGTGGGAGAAAACTTTGCGACAACTTTTTTGGTTATAACCCGAGTACTTTGGGTATGAATCAAATCCAGCTCTTTGCTTGAGTAAAGTGGCTTCATCTTTGTGGAACTTCTTCGGCCTCTTGCCGAAGTTTTATTTTTCACTGACAAAAATACATTCCACTACCTCCGCTTTAGTTCCCGAAATAATACAGATATATACTGAATGTTATTTCTGGAAATATTAATGCCTCATTATAAAATGACACTGAAATGCAGATATATAAATTGTCGTTGGCAAACTTCCGTTTTAGGCAATACAAAAATTTGAGTCTGGTTCACTGTGTATGGAATTACATCTGTAGCTTTAGGCTCAAAGATTGTCTTCTGGCATTTACTGAAAAACATAGCACAAGGAAAGGCCTGGGAGTCTAATGATGGACATGTTGTTACAAGTACATCGTTTGCCTTGGAATGAACAGACCTCAGTAAAACACATTTTGCAGAAAAACGTACATACAGCATAGTTGTCTCATAATAAATTTATTAAATAAACAAAGCAAGTGGGTGGGTGAAAGAAGGCGAACCATTGTTACATCGCAATGGCCAGCTATACCGCTTAAAGAATTGGGCTTGGCGAAACTGCTGGTCGGAAAATAAAACCAAACAGTTCTCCGTGTACTCTTTCATAAATATGTTTTAAAATGCAGTTTGACACGTATCGTGTTAGCATATGCGCGTTACTTTTTTTAACTCTATTTCCATGCTACTGCACAAGACACGAAGTGAAAATTACAAACTGTTTTTAGATGAAAATATGGTGATAACTTTTGTGGTTTTAACCTGTTTGATTTGGGTAAGAATCAAATCCAGCTCGTTGCTCTCGCAAAGTGCGTTGGATTTTTTCTGTTTTTTGTGCCTCAGGGTGTTTCGCAAAGAATTTTGCTGTTTGGTGAGAGTTTAGATCTAAGTTGGAATAGAAAATGAGCTCGCAACAGGTTTTTTGTCAAATATGACAAACTGCTGTACAATTCATACTGGTTCACTTTTGCAGCAAACTGTTGCTTGTTATTGATTTTTTGAAGCTTGCATTTTAATACACTTAGTACACTGCAGAATGTGTAGGCGTTATTTTATATGCATACGCACTGTCCGTAGAGTGTCCGTAGAAGTATGAATTAATGCTGCTTACGGACACGGACACGGACAATTGTTACGGACAACCTTCCGGACACGGACACGGACTCGGACACGGACAACTACGGACACTTCCGGACGACTATGAACTAGGCTAAAGTCAGCTGAAAAAAAGCGTAGCTGTAGAATTGTTCTTCCGTAATTCAAGTTATCTGAATAAAATTACTTTATAACACTGAAGTTTACGTAATCTGATTTAGCTAAGTTTTGTTCAAACAAAAGTTACATATTACAACACTCAAGTTTATTTAAATTGTAGCTACAAAGGACTACAAGCTTCAAACCGAATTAGTATAAATTCAACTATATATGCTTCTAATTAGGCGCCAAGACCCATTTTTATTTATATCTATTCCATACACTGTGAACGAATATTGGCCATTTGGTATTTTAGGTAGTGAAATAGCAAACTCCAGAAATATTACTCACACAGAGACAATCGGAACAGCTGATTAAAAAGAAACCGTATTCGCACGAAAACAGAAATAACAAAGTAAAGAAACAAGCCCACAAGAGCTGAATGCAGACCTAGGATAGCAGCGCAGCTCAATGTCATAAAGCAGCAAAAGGATTACATTAATCGATATGTAAGCCAAAAAAACAGACAATAACTATATTTCGACTGCGCAAGCGGCACTTTCCTGAAATTGGTTGCATTTATAACAACTGAGAATAAGGAAACCAAATAAAAGTACATCTGGAGATCGTCATACAGTGAATAACATATTATCTGATAATGCACTGATTTACAACAGCAGCGAATCCAATTTTACAAACTCACGCCATCAATGACAGGAATGCTGTATGGGAGCGTCCAAGATTTAACTGCGACGTGCAAATGTCTAGAAACATAGGTGATAAATAGGTAGGATAAATATGAAGGCACTACAATAAAACTGTAACCTAAAACAAATAAAGGATAAATATGAAGGCACTGCAATAGGTGCTCGCGAGCTTGCTCTTGTTTAGCTTGCTGGACATACTCGCTCAAGTGTCGACCTGGCTTCTGGTGCACAAACAGCGTGGGGCACAAATAAATACAAGAAATACAGCTGCAATAGGTTTGGAATAAAACCAAGACAGCTTGGGGCGTTCAATAACAACACCAACAACAACAGCATCCATTACTACATTGCAATCTTGTTGTGCAGTATAACTTTTGTTGTAACTCGAATCAGTGTTACAGTAACGTGCAATAACCAGACTTATACTGCACTCAGCAGCGTGCAGTCAACTTATACTGCACGCTGTACTCGAATCGATTTACAAGTCACTTATAGCACTGGTGGTTGTGCTAAAAGTAATTGATACGCATGTGTGAAACCCTCGTGCAGGTGCACTCGTGCGCTTCGCGCGCTTGTGCTCCTGCACTCGGAGTTTCACAGAAACATGCGTATGAATCACTTATAGCACGCCAACCACTGCCATAACCCATACTTATATCATACCTGTCTTGAAATAACAGTGCAATAACTAACGACAATAACTAAGTGCACGCTGCTAGATTCACAGCGTGCCGTATAAGTTAGTTATAGCACTGCTGTAGGCGTGCATCTTAGTTATTGCACTGTTATTTCAAAACAGTTATAACATAAGTACATTATAATACTTTGTAGCATGCACTCAGCAATCATTTGCACTGGCACGTGAAGCCCGCGTGCATAAACTCGTGCGCTGCGCGCACTCGTTTATGCACTTGGAGCTTCACGTAACAGTGCGTATAAATTACTGAGTGCACTCTACATCGTGCTCTAACCTACACTTGTGTGCAAAAGTTTTGTGAATGCTTGAATTCAGTACTGCTGAGCCCAATTTTATAAAAATTTCAACGGCCCGTTGAACTCAACGGAGCCGTTGAAATTTCTCCGTTCAAATCACGCGACTACCTATTACTATTTTGTTCTAAAGTCTTTGGGTTTTGCCGACATTATATTCTAAAATATGCACTGGAAAGTTCAACGGAGCCGTTGAATTAAGATTGGATTTTATAAAGCCTCCGTTGAAATTTTTCAACAGCTCCGTCAATCTGTGCAATTTTATAAAAATTTATCTCGTGCAATTTTATAAAAAATCTGTCTCTCCGTCGAGCTCAACGGAGCCGTTGAAAATCCTCCGTTCAAATCAGGCGACTATTATTATTGTGTTCTAAAGTCTTTGATTTTCGCCGAAATTTTCAACGGGCCGTTGAGCTCAACGGAGCTAGTAGCTCCGTTGAAAGATAAATTGATATTTTGCTGGTGACTGATACAGAAAAATTTGTTAGAAATAACAAAAAGTATTGTTAATTAACCGGTCTACAAAACTACAACTTCACGGGTCTAAAATTAACTTGAATCAATTCTGCTTATTTTCAGTTATGTTACTAGCCCAAGGTACCTCTATTTTAAATACGAGCAATAATTAAGTTTGTGTGTGCACTTTGGATTTTTTCAGTTTGTTACTGTATTTACAGAGACAAAAGCGTGCAAAAAAGCCTGTCGGGAGCCATCATTTGGGCATTTTCTTCTAAAACTTCTCAAACTCGAAATTGAATGGCAAAATGTCAAAAAAACGCAAACATTGCATACAGACAAAGGTTTATAATTTTGACAATTTTGAACAGTGTGTCCCGTTGTACGTATGACCTAAAAATTTGTACGGGAACTGAGTTTAACTTAGCCGGACATGCCGAAACAATGAAATTGTGCCGTTTAGTCTCATGAACAGACATACGGCTAAAAAGTAAACTGTCATACGGCTTATTCCTTCACCATAGTCTAAAGTGACCAACTGTCTTCTAAGATGACCACTGATACATTCAAACTACAAAGAGAAGCTATGTAAAACCAGAATAGCACATCGCGTCTTGTCACGTATTTTCGAGCGTTTTTAGTCAAAAATGGGGTATATACTTCAGTGCATATAACACTGGTTATGTAACAAGTGGTAACACGACCTTTGGTACAACACTGGAGCTCAACGGCTCCGTCGAGTTCAACGTCACCGTTGAGCTAAACGGAGCATTTTTCGTCTTTATAAAATTAACATTTTTTCAACGGAGAACTTTCAACGGTCCGTTGAGTACAACGGGCCGTTGAAATCTTTATAAAATTGGGCCCTGATGTCATATAAACAGTTTCGATTCAAGCAGATTTCCTGAAAGTATAACCTACTAGTTTTGTGTAAGCTTCTAATCTGTACTGAAAATAATACCTCTAATGAGTTTGACTAAACTGCTTGTACAGAACTATAAGCTTTTCAACAGAAGTTGTCTACTCTTAGAATGCAATAATTTTACTGGAAATATGTAGGTAATGGTGATAGCTGTGCAATATTTAATGGACAATTTAAAATAATTGGGGTTTGAGTAATTTGCTCCTATAGTGCTAATCAGTTTGCTGCTACAAAGCGTCCATAATTGTCAGCGTGCTGCAGCAAAGTGCATTGGAATTGAACACTATTTTGGTGACTTCACAAATTTACACATCAACTTCAAAATCAAACCAATTCACGACTTTACAAGTCAAGGCTTTAACTGGCAATGGCACAAGGATATATTTCAGTACATGGACTTAATTTAGTGCTGAAGAAAACGCATATTATTGGAAAAATATTTTGGTTGATTGTATTCTTAGCAGCATTGATTTATTTTTCCTGTGTTTGTGTTACCATTGTGCAAGATTATTGGAAAGGTGACACAATATATGATACTGAAGTACGTTTTCAGTGGATGCATTTTTAATATTGCCAAATCTAAACTTTGATTGAACTTTACAATCACTGTCAAGATGTCACTGTGCTACTTTAGTCGATTGGCTACCGTAGTGTAATTCTGTTTGTAGTGCAAGCCGGCACCTTTTTGGTGTTATGCTAATAATAACATTTTTTATGAACCAAGCAGGATTTTCATGCAAACTTTTAGAGTAAGTTTATGCTTTTGACACATACGAACTTTGACTCGAAGTTTAATTCAGCCGCCAACAAATTTCTGAACTGTACTGCCTGTAATTTTGAACCTCCTGTTATACTAATACAACATTTCAATTTAAGGTTTCTTTTTACATATTTTACAGCTACGCTTTTTTTTCAGTTGACATTTCTTTCGTTTTCTTTTTCGTTTTCGTTTTTGTTTTTATTTCGTTTCCTTCATTTTCATTTTTTCTTTCGTTTTCGTTTTCTTTAGCTGTCAACTTGTGACAGTTTGCCATTGCCCAGCATGACTTTTGGAGCCGACAAAGGGTCTTGCAACAGCTGAGGTCAAGGACCACGGCGCTCAAATACTTTTTCAAAGAGGGTGTCGTCAAACACGTGTTAAATATTTAAAGGACGAGTTACATACCTATATAAATTTAAGGGATACTTATACATTGTTCAAATTATTGTCCATTGAATGTACGTAGTGTACATTATTACCCGTCCGTTTTCTTTTTATGTATTTGGAGTGATGTGGGATGCTAGAAGAATGTCTTCCCATATTAAAAAGAGACTGAAACAGGAAAAAAGGTTATATAGAACGGGGTGCGTTAGTTAGTAAAGCGTGCAAAATTAAGTGTTAACTTATACTATCGATTAGAGTGCATTGCGACTTCTGCCATACCTAGCCCAAACACTGGCGGCTCATCAGTGGAGCAGTGTTGGGATAGTGATTTATTTAGGGGTAGTTTTCTAAATAAAAACAAATGGAAAAATATTGAATTTTCGATATTTAAGAGGAAAAAAAGGGGGATAAAATTGGTTTCGCCGCCGGTCGCCTCAGACTAAGTGATGTTAGTTTCATGTCATGCAGAGCTTAGAATAAACTTTTCCAAACACTAATTCCATTTTGTGAGTTTATGTACTTGCAGATGTTCTTGTTAGCGGTAATAAGAAACGTCCGTCTCAATCCACGAAACGAATAACCCTTATTTTTAAGTCTATGAATCAGAGTTTTAGTATGTTGTAAAAAGGTTTCTGAGTTGCTACATAAGTTAGAGAAGCGTATAATTTCATTACTAATGACATTGTAGCAACACATGCTGGAAATATTACTATTAATCTGTCATGTCGGATTTTATACGAGAACTGTGAAAAACAGATTTTTTTAAAATTTGTATGTACCGACTTACATTATATAAACCGCTTATGGTATTCAAGTTTTCTTGCTAGTATGTATGTGTTGTATTAATTTGAGCAAACATTAATTCAACTTACGGGTACTGTTACTAAACACTAATTACACATAAGTAGCTAAAGTCGACTCAAGAGTAGCACCCCCGCCATGTAAATATTTGAATCAACAAGCAGCTTTCAGCTGCTTTAATTTGTCTACCGCTCGTCAATTTAGGAAAATTATTATTGGTACCTGCCAAATTACTTCCATTTACCTCCATCATTAATATTAGAAAGTACTTGCAAGTTCCTCCCTAGTGACCTTTTTGTGACCTTTGTTAGTATGTACTCAATTGATGTAGACGGCTGACTACGTGTCCGCACAAAGTTGTAACAAGCTCACTCTGCGGCAAAACTTTCAGTAAGCATCAAGCCAAAGCTTTTAAGTAAACTGACCAGTGGTCAGCTAAAGCCTGTTGTGCAACGACATTTTGTTGTTTTTTAATTAAAACAAGCAACAAATCCGATCCGAAACACTTGCTATACAATCATTTGCTGCACAAGTTTTTGGTAAAACACGACACACTCATGGTGCTTGTCGCTGTTTGCCAGGCATTGGTCAGCATACCTACCAGTTGCAATTCTAACGCAATACACAGTTATATTCATTTGATATATGAATTAACATTGAACAGCTAGTAGATCTTTTGTATAAGCTTACTATGATTGCTTGTAAAGAAATATAAACAAACTGTGTGACACTGTGGCTGGTGTAATTGTATTTGCCATTCGGCACAAGGAACTTATGTACCGTGTTGGTAATTTGTACCCGCACATGCGCAGATATTTTGCAGCAAGCTTTTGTTGTCAATAAAGACTTCTCTGATCAGATACCTTGCAATCAGCAATGCGACTCACGCACAATACGTAACCTGCATAAGGTACACGAACACACACTCAAAGTGTCACTGATTGCTGTGTAACTTTTGTGCTGGACAATGCAGTGACGCACGCACAGTTGACCCAAAGTGCACAGCAAACAAACGCACAAGCTCATAGCACACTCCCAGTCCTGTGTTATCCGCCAAAATCAAAATTAAAGACCTGTTGTGCTGTGACACAACAGGAAAAATTACAATAAAAGGAATGAAACTGAAATGTAAAAGAATGAGACTCAAATGTCACCACCAACGAAAACATTAATTATTCGAATTCTCAATTTAAACCACTGTTAGAAGATTATAGTTTTACTATCCCCCCTGTTTTTCCTGCCGCCACCTCAGTGGCGGCAGGACTTTACATTACTTTTCGTTTTGTAATTGCATGTGTGCATTGTTCTGCATCAAAATACGGTTAAAGTATCGGGTTATATAGTAAGCATAGGGCTTTGTTAACTTTGAATAGAAAAATTGAAATGTTTTGATTTAAGTTTTGAAATGTTTTGACTTACTTTGATGAGTTCTTTTTTTGCCGAAAAGTGCCCATCCGAGGAGGGGGGGGACGACGTTTTTTCCACTAATAATTTTTTGATCGTTCCGTTTTGTATTTATAATTTTTAACAAATTAAAGTACGACGTTCGAGAACTAATCAGATAATGATAAATTAATTAGAATAATTAATACGTTGCAAGTGAAAACCTAGCCCCCTCATTCTTTAAAGCGGCATTGCATAAGTAAGTGTAAGATAGGGCCGTTGCAGTATTTAAAGGGTTTTACGAAAGCTCAGCATTGGCCCAGTAGCTCAACTGGTACAGTGCTGGTTTGCAAATCCAATGAGTGGTGGTTCGAATCCCCCTTGGGTCATTTCGAGGAAGATGCTTTCTTTCTTCCAGTAAAAACCCCCTTGCTGTCTTGTAAGAACCCCCTTGCTGTCTTGTAAGAACCCCCTTGCGGTCTTATAAGAACCCCCTTGCTTTCTTGACATGACGAGGCGTACGAGAAATAATTAATTACAAATTAGATAAATAATTAATAAATTGCAAGTTTAGAGTGTGAACGTAGTAGCCCCCTCTCTAAAGCGGCATTGCATAAGTAAGTGTGAAGTAAGATAGGCCCCTTAGAGTACTTGAAGGGATTTACGAAAGCTCAGCATGCCCAGTAGCTCAAATGGTAGAGCAATGGTCTGCAAATCCAGAGACGGGTGGTTCGAATCCCAATTGAGTTCCGATGAAGATGCTGTCTTTCTTCCAGTAAAAACATCTTGCTGTCTTGGCATGGCGAGACGGAATAAAATATAGGTAATATCTAAGCTTCTATTTAAAATATCCTACTCTTGGCCTCGATTGAATTTTAGCTTAAATAGGTTTTATTTAAATTAAGGTTTGTAAGCCAAAAATGGTTGACCTTGATATTTTTTCAAGTAACCTAATAAGTTTAATTTTAATTTTTTAAGTTTAATTTTAAGATAAAATTCGTTCTAGTAGTTACTTCAGCAGTTAGAATCAGACACTTAACATTTATAATTTTATCAAAGAAATAGTTTTAGCCCTACTTAATAGTGACACCATCGTCCATGTTATGTTTCTGCTTATGCGCAACAATTTATTAGAATCAGTTGTTTAGAGTCTTTTGTGTGATTAAAGTAGTAGATATAATGCCAAACCTTTCACTAGAATTTGTTATTTTTTTACAGAGTGTTTGCATGAATGAAAGTTGCTGCATATGATAATGCATATGATGATATCTTAGAAAATTTCTTTTTCACTCAGAACTAAAAAATATGATATATATAAAAATATATAAAATATATTCTGCAATTGGCCAAAAACCTGCAAAATGCGGCAAATATGAGGAAAATCAAAAAATTTAGAAAGAAACCTTAAATTGAGATATTGTATTGACTATTGAGATATTGTATTAACGTAGCAGGAGGTTCAAAATTACAGGCATTAACATTAATTTTTACCTAGCTTTCACATAGAAGTTTGTTAAAAACTGTTGGGGAATAATTGTATGTGTTCAGGAATTTGTTGGCGGCAGGACTAAACATTGTAAAAGTTCGTATGTGTCAAAAGCAGAAATTCACTCTAAAAGTTTGCATGAAAATCCTGCTTGTTGTGTGATGTGGTGTGTGATGACTGCATAAAATTGCAATGTGTTTCTGTAAACGACGTAAGTGACATATCAGTCAACCTATGTAAGAGAACAAGTTCTGCATTGAAGTTTTGAATAGGTGTAAATTAGATACTTTGTCAATAAATTTACTCTTTCATTTTATTAGTAAGGTACTATTTTGAATACTAAAACAGTCATTTAAGGGGGGCTGGCAAATCAAAAATAAAGGTTGGGTGCAAATTTGAAGCAAATCGGAGGTAGCCCCCCCTTAAGGTCACTAAGTGTGTGTGTGTGTTAGTCTGTATATGTGCATGTGTCACAAGCCAGCCGTATTTACATTACAGTAAAGGTCACTAGGGAGGAATTTGCAAGTACTATGAAATATTAGTGAGGGAGGTAAATAGAAGTAATTTGGCAGGTACGAAAAATTACTATCCGTCAATTTATTCATAACTTTGTTGCGCAAGCCGAAAAAGTTGGCTTCGCTTCAATTCACTTTCGTTTTCGTTTTCTTTTTTGTTTTCGTTTCGTTTTCGTTCATTTTAGTGTCAACGGAAAAAAAAAGTAGCTGTAATATTCCTAATGTTTGGCACATTTTTCCCGGTTCTTGGCAATTGCAAATTTTAAAAAATTTCAGATTCTCAGTTCTAAGTGAAAAATTATTTTTTTAAGACTAGCCTTCATTATCATATGCATCAACTTTTAGCCATGCAAACACTCTGTAAAAGACTAACAAATGTTAAAGTTTGACCAAAATTTGCTGAACCCTGAGACTAAACAGGTGGCATGATTTTTGTGACTACTCGCTGTACTCTTGATGCTTGCAAGTCGTTCTTTTCGTAATAGAATCGCGTGTTTTTTTGTCTCAGGGTCCAACAAATTTTAATCAGACTTTAGTTAAAGGTTTCGTACTATATCTTAACTACTTTAATCACCAAACCACTCCACATAATTGATTCTAAAGAATTGTTCGCATAAACATAAATATGACGTGGACGGTCGATGATGTCACTACCAAGAAGGGCCAAAAACGATTTATTTGCTAAAATTAAAACCGTTAAGGGTCTGATTCTAAAGCAACTACTGTAACAAATATCATCTTGAAATTAAACTGGCTGACTTAAGCTACCTATTAGGGATACTTGTAAAAATATAACGGTCAATTTGTTTGGCTCACCTTAATTTAAATAAAACTATTTAAACTAACATTAATGGTTGAGCCGAACAGTAACTATAGTTTTAAATACAAGCTTAGATATTACCTATTTTACTTACGTCTCGCCATGCCAAGACAGCAGAGGGGTTCTTATTAGAAGAAAGACGGCATGTTCATTGGAATGAGTCAAGGTGGACGATAAGCAAAATAAAGTCCTGCCACCACTGAGGTGGGGGCAGGAAAAAAGACACAAGTATTTTATTTATGTCACTGGTGGGTGTAAGGTTGACAGTCATACAACATTATGGTCGTAAACTTGACACAATAGGAAATAGTAATATATGAAGCTTAAGTTGTAAAAGTTGAAAAATTTATACTCTGAGGACTGATGCATGGTACCACTAGTACATATTTAAACCACACAACTACATATTTGGTATCCTACTGTACATAAGTGGATATTCAGAAAAGTAAAAATTTCTCGATAATTGATTTCAGTGTCTTTGATAGTAATTATTATGTAATGTGTTCAGTATTGTGATTTCCGCTTAATATAGTCAGTATTGCGAGTTTAACTAATATGATTAAACAAATAAAACTAACGTGTCTGGGCATACACTAAAAATATCTAGCTTCTATCAAGAAACTGCGGAATGCACAAAGGGCCAATTCCTTTACCGGATTAAACGGACTGAACTTATTTTAGTCCGAAGTTTTGAAATGGCAAATCAGCTTAAACGGACTAAACGAGTTAAAATAATTAATTTTAGTCTGACCCCGTTCCAAAACTACCACTGGACTAAACGGACTTAACATGCACGCTTAACATTAGCGTGCATAGTTAAGTCCGTTTAGTCCGATTAAAAAGCAGCACGCTAAAAGTTAAGTCCGTTTAATCCGGAGGCTTTGGAATGGCATTTTTCAGCATAATTTTTAAGCCGTTTAGTCCGATTATAATTAACCCTTTAATCAGGTAAAGAGACTCTTAGGTCAGTTGACAAGAGCAATGGGTTTGCTCAACGTAACAGTCCATTAGTCCTGTTTTAAATTCTGACATGAAGTTAACATCGTGAACATGTCTTATTTTTTTGCAGATCATTAACGATGTGTTTGTTCCGTTTCCGGCCGTTACGGTATGCAGTACAAATGCATACAAAGCGAGTAAAATAAACAAATATACACCTGCCGCAGCTATGGTTTGTATGATGCTTTTGTATGAATTACCTATGTTGAATTTATTACTATTGTATGCAAAAAACTATTTTTGGTTCACAGTGCATATTTATGTTTGTATTTATTTTTAGTTAAAGGCCTTTGAGCAAAATGTGAATATAATTTCACAAAACCAAATGGAAAATGTCAAACCAAAAAAGAATCAACAGAAAAAATCCAAAAAGAAAAGTGGAAAAAGAGCAAATACAGTTCAAGATGATCCGTTAAGCACCGAAGACAGGATACTTTGCTTCGGAGAGAACTGTACCACTGACACTCCGTTACAGCGGAAAAAACGATGTACGTTCCGTATTTGCTTTTTTTGTATTTCTTGTTTTTTTGTGCCACAGCCGTCAAGTTGATTTGGATGACTCACTGCAGCTAATTTAAGCAGGAAAAGAAAAGACAGTTTTATTTAGTTTAAGTTCATCAGGCCAGTTCACACGCAATCACACATAATACAAAAATTGCACGCAAACACGCACACAATTTTGCCACAGCAAATACATGTTAGACGTGCAATTTACGTAGGGCAAACAAATGTAAAGTCCTGTAGCTACTGAGGTAGCGACAAAACGGTACTAATTTAAAAAAGTAATCCAGTGTTTAGTTTACTTTTTAGATGCATTTTGTCAAACAGAGCCCAAAGTCAAAGATGCCTATCCTGATAATTATGCACGTCCCCCATATCAGCAGGGAACAGTGATAACATATACTTGCGATACTGGATACTTCTTAGAAACTCATAATGATGTGACTTGCTTGGATACTGGGTTTTGGTCTCCCCTTCCGAAATGCCGAAGTGAACTTCTCAGAAATATAGATGGTATGTTAATAATAGTTGACGAAAGTAAAATTAGTTCATAAAATTTAGGGGTAATATTTTAGTCGAGTTAGGTGTAATTTAAGTATAAAAAATAATTTTAAGTTTTTCTAATTCTTTCTTTTTTACTTTTTTATTTTGTGACTGCGTTTGCCGCCTTTGCTGGTCATAAGGCAAACTGTGTTAAAAAAATCGATGTAGTCCCGATATGAAGGGTTTGTAGTTTATTTTGATAAATTTGTTTGTGGAAATAATGAGCCTGATTCAAGTCAAGACATTTAAACATGTTAGGATATTCCAAAAAATAAAAAAAAGAATGTTTTAGATGCTAAATTTTTTGCAACAATATGTCAGAAAGAGCGCATAGCTGTTTAAAACCTATTCAAAGGTTTGAAACTTAAGGTGGTAGTAACGATTTCGTCGATTCTTGCATAATGTGTGTTATTCTGTAGAAAAAGATTCGATTTTTGGTGGGCTAAAAGTTCATGTGGTTCCACTATAAGAAAGCAAAAAAAAATTTTCTTGACTTATATACTACTAAGCGGTGTGACAGCTGACAGGTTAAAGGTCATTTCTAGGCCTTTAGTCACCCTTTCCAATGACCTGTGTTTCAAATTTATGTGTCCCAAAGTCAATTTAAAAAAAAATTTATATTTATAGTGGTACCTAAGTTCGTCGTTTCAACTCTAATCCCGGGTGTATTTTTGTCCAGAAGCCTCTGGGACACCTCCACAACTTCTTGATTTCTCAGAGTGAACACAGTGAAAATTGCTCAAAAATGAAATTTTTCGAGTTTCTATGGACAAATTGAAAGCCTGATCACAATTCCAAAGTTTATTTTCACAGAAACACCTTGCGCAGTCTCTTATAAAGCCCCTTAAGGTGCCTCCTGACATTTGATAGGTCGATTAAAGCCGACGTCGTAGGCTGAACTAGACAGGCGAATTCCAGTTTTTAAGTCATTCACTTTGTAGCACAAAATCAAAGACCATGGCAAAGCAGTGGTGAAGACTACTATGATTGCATAAATTTTGATATTTTTTGGATTTTGGTTTCCGTTGAATTATTAAAGGGATATAGTAAGCAAATTTCAGGAATAACTGAACTTGAGAAATTTCCAAAGAAAGCAATTCCTACGACTTTGTTGCGCCATTACTAGCCTTGTGAATTTTTTTCAAAAATGCACAAAAACTACCATGGAAAATATACTTTTACGTATTATGTGTCAATTTTTGGTGACATAAATTCGAACAACCTTTTTGCTACAGTACTTCTAGTGATTTCACCAAAAAAGGCCAAATTGACCGGCTTTGGAAGCAACTGCTTAGCTTAATGGCAATCCAGCAAGCATGTGAATAGTCTAGATATAGCCCTAACCAAGTATTAAGACCACATGTGAAAAAACAGTCATGTAGTGAAATTAAGCTAATTGTAACTACCACCTTAACACAAGTCAATTGCAACAAATACAATTAAATGTTTTTTAGATGGCACGTGCTCTGACAGTTACATGCACTTGTCGTTTGGATGTGTTAAATATTATCCAGAGATTGGCCCCGTCAACCAAAGTTATGCACTATCATTTTGCAAAGCGGATAACGCAACCCTTTTTGTTTTCCCCAACACCTATTTGGATGAAGCAGGCGCGTTTTAGTGAGTTTTTGAGTAATAAACTCTATCAAATGAAATTTAGACTGAAGTATATACATTTTCGACTTTCTCAACTTTGACGGATGTAAAAGGTCAGAATAGTTTTTACTAGCAACTAATAAACACACAATTTAATAAAAAACAGCATTAGCTTCTAAAATTTAACATCGTCATTTTGTTTTTTTCACTATTTCACATTTCACTTTATGAAATAGGTCACTCGGTGCACTATAAACCCATCAAGTAAACTTAAAACCACAACAATAGTATACGCGGTGTCTGCGGCCGCTGCCTAAATTAGTTTTTTCATCAACTTAGATGTTTTTTAGATCTACTTTTTTCCAGTTTTACATCAGATGGACAAAGTTTAGTTGTACGTGGCCACACACTTTTCTATTTTAGTCATTACGAAGGGATGAAAACTGTTTGGTTTGATGCAACTGATGAAGCTGAAGAAGGTTATTTAGATTACCTACATATTTTTATTAGGAACGTTTAAGCCCGGTTCATACTCGTCCTTGTCCTTGTTTCTGTCGTTTTCATCCTAAGCAATACTAATACTAATTCTACCTGACGAACATAACAATTTTTGCATAATGCAAACTAGAGCATTAATAGTTGCTTTCTGCATATTTGTCATAGCCTACAATTAATTACCCAACTACGCGTTTGCAAAGAAAAAATAAACTTTAATGTAAAAATAGCATTACGACTAAATGCAGCAGTAAAGATTGCTTCAATCAGTAAGGATTGCTTGTTGATGCTTATTAATTTTTGCCGAAGGGGAGGCAGAGGAAAATATATTATAGGTACCCTTATTTCAAATTATGATAGGAAACTATATGGGAGATCTTAGGTTGCTACAGGCGTCCTCATTTTGTTTAAAAATTTTGAAGAAAAAGTTAGATGTAAAAATTGATGTTGATAAGCGGCAGGTCAATGTAAATATCCGATTTCTTCTGTTGTAATTGTCAGGGCTGACACTATCGGAGGTTGACATTTTCACAACGAGAATGTATTCATTCTTATATTATAAATGTTAAATATTCACATTTCTTGCTTAAAATTTCAGTTTGGCAGTAGTTTAGTTTTATCTTATAAATTACGTAATACATACAGTCAACCTACATCGCGAAAGGCTGCCATGCATTGCAGAGTCGAAGTTCAAAAAACAGCAACCATCAAGTCTATTCACATTTATAAACTTACATATAATAATCTAACTTATAATAATGTCAAACTGTTATTTAATTATACACTAACCTTTTTATTATGTTAGATAAATGTAAATTATTGTCTGGGAGCATTTACTAATATGCAAATTGCATTACAAAATATCATATTCTCCTACTGTGTAAATCAGCCTGTGACTTGGCTTGGCTGCAGACCGGCAAGAAGAGCGGTCGTTAAATTTGTCCCGGACGCTAGGAACACGTAAGTTTACAGGGGGGCACGTGTTGCGCTAGATTAGGGACCAATTTTGAGCGCGCACACGTTTTTTATTGTAGTAAATTTTCCCGCTTTTACAATGTTTTTATTATAAATTTTGCCCACTGTTTTGTAAAATTGATAATTATTTGTTTTTGTGTCAATAGTGAATTGCCAACTTTTTAATTTGTCTCCGACTTTATTTCTGCTTTTGTCAAATAGTTAGTCTTGTCTATTGAGGGCTTTGCGATCTCTGCGGGACGCCTGTGGTGATCCCGGACCTGTCCCAGGAGTTTTTCAGTCGGCCTAAACCGCACTTTTAGCTCGAAGCTGGGCGTTATACGCTGAATTGGG
>JASANF010011826.1:0-86255 GCA_030248245.1 Trissonchulus sp. WLG1_4 | reverse complement strand
CTTTTTTCGAAATTGAAATTTTATTACGGCTGCATGTTTCTTGATAAAATTGTGTTTGCTCACACTTTGCTCGTAGTCTAGTGCGAAAATAATACAAACGGGATTGATAGAAGGTGTTTGAACTTTAACAGGGTCTAAAACGTTCGTTTCCAATGAAATCAGAATGTTATTTTGAATAAAATTAAAAATCGTAATGAAAAATTCTATGTGTATATATTTAATGAGATCATGTGTTAGATTTGAACTGGGTTCAAGTTAAACCCGCTTTGTGAATCCCAACCATAATGTCTAAGGCGTCGTTCATGGGGTAACAAGATTTGACGAACAAAGTGTGAAGTGTGATTCAACTCAGGGCACTTATATGGATAGTCTCCCCCTGGTAGGTTTATTATATCAGTTATGCAATTACGTATATACTGTATATATTTATATAGTGCTGCTACTGTTGCTGTGGTGTTTTTTAATTGCCAGTAATTAGTTGTGTCATGCCAAAGATATGCCCTACCCCCGCCCCCCCCACCAATTTCCGTTGTGGAATCTCTGTACCCGACTAGTGCGCCCCCCTCGCGCCGTCATTTGCTCACAGCTCAATGTCCTTACTGTGCTCTGCTATGTGATTGCTTGTTCATCCGAAGAACACTGCTAATTCGAATTCTACCAACTATATACCACCATATATGGCCATTTCATAATTCTCACTTTTGACTGGCGGGGGCGCTTTGCAATTGCGGCCAAACTTGACATTTTGTGTCTGCCTCCCCCCCCCCCTGTTCCCCTGGCTGGTCGCCCACCCCCCCAATAATTTGCCTCCATGTGACTCGGGTCAACCTCATTTGCATATTATTACTATTCTATCTTGCCCTGACCTGCCCGCTCGCCCCCACCCCCCTGCTATTATTGTCCTTTCCAATCTTGCGGCCTTAATTCGTCTGGTCAGTGCTACAGCCAATGAACTATCTACCCCCCCCCTTGCCCCCCCCCCCCCCAATTTTGCAGCGAACGTCTCTTTTGTGATTCATTTTTATGTGCACAATCCGCCGTGACAATAATACGTGTAGTGTGGACCTGACGGGAATCCCACCGTTCGGTTCTCATTGTGTGCTCTAAACGGAACGCCAAACTTTACAAAAGCTCATAATTCATATTGATTGATCGATTGATTGATCATATTATTATTACTATTGCTGCATTATTTATTGTGAAGCCAATGACTATTAATTAATTAATTTGACGATCTATCGAACGACTCTGCCTGCTTATTCTGTACCGTATTCATCCCGTGACCACTGCTCGTGATCTATCTAAAACGCACATTCGTTGCTATCGAATCTAATTCGATACGCACTGACACTAGACTGATATATACTGGATTTATCTCCATTTATATACTGTGCGATTTATTATAATATATCGGATTGCTTGGTGCGATTTCGTAGCATTACATATATTTCATTGTTGCCATAATAGTAGACTATATGTATAATTATATGCTGCTGAATGTGAATCAAATTTCCAGCGCCAGAACCTGACTTGTATGACTTTTTTGGCCCGGCCTCTAATTGGCCAACACTTTGGCCGACCGGCCAATTCGGCCTCTGGAACACTGACTACTGTGGTTCTCTCTTTTGCATGCTCCTGCTGGCTGTGTCTTATTTGGACTTCCTCCTTTGCTGTCTCACTCAGTTTAGTCGAAACCTATTGCAACTTGCCGCCCGGATTACGCCCTTAATCCCCCTCGCGCAGACCCCCCCCCCGTCCCGCAACTCCCTTAATCCCCCCCTATTCATTCATCAATGCTCATTTACGCTCCTGGTGTACTATATTAGCCGATTGTCACTGTGTCTGTTTCCTGTAGCATGGATTATTACTACGTCACCATAGCACGTGTATGTTTTGCGGTCATTGCTTGATAGTTGATTACGGTTACTTCACAAACTATGTCCTCTCTCTGTGTGTATATAGCATATAATTATTTAATTGACTGATTTAATTATAATTATTAAATAGTATATACTGCTCTTATTATCAGTATATATCTTTATATTCACTAATAATAATATATACTGTTCTATCACCAAAAGTACATACGTTTGCTTTTTGAATGCCCAGTAGTTTTTGTATGTGAGTATCAAATCAACAGCTATTTGAAAACAATTATAAAAAATACAAGAAAAAAGCATCATTAATTTCGGCTAGTGTTTGGTCTTCCGAACCCGGTGTGTGTCGGTTCACCAGCCTTTATCCTTCCTATATATATTATCACCGATTCGTGACTCGACATTATATGCAAGTTTATACTATAATATACTCTGACCAGTGTAACCTTTACCCTTCCTCCGTTTCACCCTCATTTCACTATTGATATTTGATGTAATACGATAATGTATGATTTGATACGTAAGTTAATGCTTAGCTTTTTGTCAGTGCTCACTGATTCAATCCAACTCGAGGATTTTTCATATCGATGCTCTCAACTGTTTGAAAAGAACGCCTCAGACTGAGTAGCAGTTTAAAAAAGTAAATGAAAGAAACAAAATTTGGCTTTCGCTAACTTTGCTCTTAATCAGAATCTCAGCTAACATGTGGTTCATAAGCTTTCGAGTCCATTCATACTTACAGCCGTGTGTCCGTCCATTCAGCCGACAAAAGACGTGTAGCTCCTGGCCAGAGTGGAGATTTTGTCCACTGTACGGACGTACGGCTGTAAGTATGAATGAACGGTTGTTGAAATATATATATCTATTATCACCAGAGCGTGTCTCCTCAACTATTCAATCGGTATATATGCTTTCCTTGTCGATGATTGCCACACACGGGTTATGTGTAACATATATACTATATATTATGATTATATGCTGTGCTCCAATGTATATATTCAAACACATGTGATTATTCTATACCTTATATGCTCTGTTGTGTGTATTATTTTTGCGATATGGTAGCTGCTTTTAAGTGAACACCATCAGTACACTGTGTTTTTTGACTGCAAATATTTAAAAATGTTTTTAAGACGTGCTTCTATTTATATTGCATCGATTCTGTAATCTATGTGTCTTCTTAACCCATTGACTTTTCAAAAAACGTGCACTCCCTATTGCCTGTCTATATATACGCAGGACACATGCAGGCATACGTATGTAGTGTGTATATACCTACGTACATTCATATGTAGAGAGGGGCCGTTTACATATTGTCCGTATGTCGGTGTTGCATTTTCATTTGAGTTCTGTACGTACGTAGGATATGTATATATTGAATGCCAAGAGTACATGTGTTAATAGTGCATTGTAAAATTTCACTTAGTCATTATTACCTGAATGACATCACTATCACCAAGAGTACATTGTAAATAGTGTCATATATAATTGACTACAACTTTTGCAGTGAGGCTTTGAGTAACATGTACTCGGTAAAGACGTATATACTTGCCTGAAAAGACATATGTTAAGCTTGTGGTCTATCTAAAAGTGGATTTATTGGTTTAAACTTCCTGGCTTAATAAAACAGCATCAAGTAACGAAACTTACTTGTAAACGATGTACTCTTGATAAGGTTGTGTAGCGTGTGTGTGTGTGTGTGTGACGTGTGTGTTTGTGTGTATAAGTACGTAATACTGATGTGATGCTCTAGATAGCTTTCCTCCGTTGGCTCTGCTCTTGGTCTGTCTGTCTTATATACTCTTGTCTCTCTGTCGGGGTATCGGGGAGTGCCTAATGGACAAAGGTAGAATCCTTTTCCATTATGTACTCTTGGTGGTCAACTAATGACTAAAAATTATCGATTTTTAGTGCTTGTAGAATCGGTGGACCAGTACTCACAATTGCTGCATTAATTTCCGTTTTTTGTATATGGAGATTGAAAACTTTAACGCATTGTCGTTAGTCATTGGTTTGGGAATAATGATTTTAGTACCCGGTTATCCCTTTGTTTTTTTCTGAGGATATACTGTTTGATAAGTTTGCGTATTTTTTTGTATTGTGTGTATTTATGCATACATTTGGTTTGCGAGGACAAGTAGAGGTTTGTGTACATATGTGTAACTTGCGTGTTGCTGTTAATTAGTTTAGGGTCAATGCATAGCTGTGGCATGGTTTCTTACATATTTTAATAACCCGCCCCTCTAGTTAATTATCACCCCGGAAGTTTTATCGCTGCTTTAAATTTGTAAACTTTAAGCAGCATTCAGACAAAACCCTTCTGATTCCGACAGAAGGTCTGAAAAATCTTGGTTCCGGACTCATGCTTGGACAAATATTAAATCCCTAAAAGCTGGGTCATAGATCTGAGAGATATAGTCTGACCAAAAATCCTAAACCCTCGAAACAAAAAGAACAAAAAGATTTCATTACGAAAAGAATTAATTGCAAGCACCAAGAGTACACCAAGCAGTTATAAAAACTCAGGCCACCTGTTTTGTCTGAGGGCTCAGCAATTTCCGGTCAGACTCTAAATTGAAAATATTCTGTACTAGCATTAGCTAGATTTTGGATATTAAGTCGATTTTGAAAGGACAAGCATGAACCGGGCCCAAGGCAGTAATTGTGCGAAAACCGGGAAGATAATTAGGGCCATATTGTTGTGGTGTTTTGATTGGACTAACTTTGTGTATTGTGTATTTGGCTTGTGTTGTGTCCCCGTCATATTGTGAAAGTCAGAAAGCGTGAAATTTCGTCACTTTTCCCATACCAACTGAACACACTAGGTATATATAGATAGAAATATATAACTAAGCAGTGAAATATGCATTGCGTGCGCTGAACAATATTTCGAAACTTCACATGTTGTGTTCTGACTTTCGCAGGGGCTGGAATTCACAGTAGGTTCTTATATACTTCAACTAAAGTATGACTAAAAAATAGTTGAACGTTGAGATATACAATTAGTGGCGTGATTTTGTCAGCTTTGTCGGCTCTACTCTTGATGGCTGAAATTTGTTTTTTTCTTAATCAAGCCACATTTGCTGTTTTTTACACCTTTTGTGAATCCCAGCCCTTTTATGGAGTACATAACCCCCCTTCCCCCGGATTTTTTCTTCGTTTCAATTCCACCTGTGTCTGTAGTCAATCCATTGGTTTTTTGCTTTTGTTTGTTTTTGTTGCTGTTGTGTTTTAAAAGGTATTTGATAATATTACAATGCAAAATGTGTTTTTTAGTTTGCAGGGTGCTAGAGTAAATGTGTGGCAAATGTAAGCAATGTGTTTTTTACATGTGAAAAAATTGACTAAATTCAAATAAATCAATTATTGTGCGTTAACCTAAACGATTATCATAAACTGCAGTGGGTTATCGAGAATTTGCTGCGGCTGTATATATTTAGTATATCTTGTGTTTGTCTGTAAGGAATTGTTCGTAAGCTGCTGCAAAGACAATTTGGATCCGAAACAAAACAATTTCTGCTGAAATTTTGTTGGTAAGAAGCCGTTTTTGTTCTGTGCGGCTGTAAAAAACGCTCATGACAATTTTATCAGCAAAACAGCATGAATAGTCCTTTTTTTATTTCTTCAATTTTATTTGTGCGAGTATAACTTTTTATGCGTAGACTTACGACCTAGATTTATTTGTTCGTAAGTTTGAAGTTATTCCCAGTTTGTATTTTGTTTTATTTTCTGTCCATTTAATTTCTGCAATAGCATAATCCACTATAAAATATTGTTTTTCATTCAAGCATCCGACGGAGTGTATAAAGCCAGTCGATTGCTAAAAACGAATTTTTCAGTGTGGAACTTCAATTCTGAAGCCAATTTATTAAAGTCAGTGTATTTTTGTCTTCATGTTCTTGAGGACAAGTATAAACCGTGCTTATCAACACGGAACTATGACTAAAAATGGCTGAACCCTGAGACTAAATACATAGATGACCGAATTTTCGCGACAGTATAATATGCTGTGATTTTGATAACAGACATTGTAGATGACTAATAATTTGTGCTTTCGAAAGGAAGTCATGTTTTCGGTTGTCTCAGGGTCCAGCAATTTTTGGTCAGTGTTTGACGGACTGGCTTTTATGCATTGCCCCAGTTTTTGGGCATTAAACTTGCTAGATTGGTTTATAGTGGTTTGCCGTGTTGGTGGCTTTGTTGGCTGTTTTCTTTTTCTGGTAGTTGTGTTTGTGTGTTCTATTATGCGCCCCACCCGCCTTGTATATTTAATAAACTTTCGTATGTTAGTGTCCGCTCTGGTTTTATTCGATAGGTTCAGGTGTCGTGTATGTTACAGATCTAGTGAGGAAATGTAGATAGAAAATGCAAGTGGCAGAATTATAATTAAATGGTCCAACCAAGTCTGAAAATCAAACTGACTGATCTCATGCTAGATGACCCAGGCCCAGCCGAAAGGTCACAAAATGTCACTGACCGTTCCGACTTTCTAAGACTTGTAGAGGCCTGGCCGGTCTATGATTAATGTAGTTGACAATTAGTGGAGTGGTTACTTAGCAATTTTGCTGGCTTGACGGACATACAGCTGTCTAGTGTTCGGATCGGTTCCACTGGAACCGACTAGAACCGGAACCGAAGGTGTTAGTAGAACCGGAACCGGTGCAATTTCGGAACCGATAGCAGTTTTCAGGTTTCTGTGAAAACAAAATTTTTTGCTCGACAGTGAACGTTAGTTTGCCTAAAATTTATAAATTTTCTCCACTTTTTTTCTGTAGGCTGCCGTAACACGCCCATGGAACTTTTTGGCTTAGTATTCCTTACTTTTCTCATTATGAAAGCGTATCAATGTGTATCAACACATAGGTATGAGTTACGTCCTTGTGTTACAAAATTTGTTTGTGCAAAATACGGGGCAAATGCTCACGATTTTAAAGTTTTACTCACCAAAATTGAAATTTTGCTCAAGTTTAGCTAACCGCTCTTACGGGCCCCCTTTGATTTTTTGGTCTTCAAAAAAAATTTCTGATACGTCTTCAATTCACAAAATTCGGCTTAAAAAACAAATTTTTCTCCAAATTTTTCCTGGGGGCTGCCGTCCTCAGACCCCTGCAGCTTTCTATTCCGGGCTATTATATTTCATTAAAGCTACGCATGTGTACACGAGTGTGCCTTATGCTGCATTTACTTGTGTACCACCCTCGTCAAATGTGAGGAACCCCTTTTGTTTTCATTTCCGATTGCTAAAACTTTCGATACGTCTCCAATTGACCAAAATCGGCCCTAAACGAAAGATCTTTAGTAAATTATTTCATAGGGGCGGCCGACCCTAGATCCCTGCAACTCTTGTGGGTGGGTTTATCTTTCATGATATCATGTGAACATGGGTGTATTCTGTACATACACTAGTTTAACATACACTGTGTAGTGAAAAAAGCCGAAAAAAGCTAGCGCCGGCCGGCCGGCTAAAATCAGCCGGCCAGCTGGCCGGTCAAAATCGGCCGGCCGGCCGGCCAATAAAAACACCGGCCGGCCAGCCAGATTCAACCGACTAACAAAATTAGGCCGGCTTAACAATCTGGCAGGCTAAGTTTATGCCAAAATGACACTCTGGACTGGTTTTATCCTAAAATTCGGCCGCTTCGGCTCCGTTCTTCGCCGGCCGGCGGCTTTCGTGGCCGTAGTGATGTGAGCGGAAACTGAAACTGAAACTGAAACTAGTTTCAGCTTGTACATGTTTCCGTTTCAGCGCCTGAAACTTAAACTGAAACTGAAACTAAATCCATCCTGCAGCTGAAACCTCAGCTGAAACTGAAACTATTCTAAAGCTGAAACTGAAACTTAAACTGAAACTAAAATCTGTCCAGAGCTGAAACAGCAGCTGAAACTGAAATGCCGTTGGAGCTGAAACTGAAACTTAAACTGAAACTGAAATTACGCAGAAGCCGAAACTGAAACTGAAACATAGTTTCAGTTTCAGGTCAACTGAGTTTCCGCCAATGCTGCTTAGTTTCAATGGCTGGGATTCACAAAGCGCGTTTAAACGCAGTCTAAGTTAGACTGCGTTTAAACGCAGTCTAAAACGTTGGTCTAAGTTAAACATGATTCACAGAGATTGATATGATTAGTGTGTGTCATCTGATTTTTATGTTCTATTTCAATTGAAACCTTGTTTAACTTAAACGAACGTTTAGACCGAGTCTAAACGTGATTCACAAAGCCCGTTTAAGTTAAACGGGCTCGTTTAACAAAATTCTTTATTTGTTTCTTTTATAAATTCTATTTGTAGAAAATTGTGCTTTAATACGTACCGACAAACCGACAAAGCTATTAATTTAGGTAATAAAATTATTTTTTATTAAAAGCTAATTTAAAATTCAAGTTAATTACGTTGTTAAAAAACAAATTTGACAATTGTTAAATAAGCTAATTAACCCTTTGACGCCCAGAGGTTCTCTTTTTAGTCAGCCAGACTTTGACACCTTCCAGTTTTTTGGCTATTGCTCGAGCTATGTGCGTCGTAGGTTCGCGAAACCACCATTCGATAGAGAAATTAATTGTAAACAAAACATAATCAGGCGAGTAAGGGTTGTAAATGCGCTACTGTTGACCTGCTCTGAATTGTGATGTCAATAACACTTACCAAACTTAAGAAACAGAAAGAAACGCAAACGCAAATAGATGGTATGGGTTTATTAAAGGGTGCACAAATATCAGGGTAATAAAAATATAATAAACACGAAGCAGATATAAGATAGATAGATATTATATGGACAGAAAGATAGAAAGAGGTAGACAGAAGTAGGACTGCAAAGTGCGCGGGTTTTTGGCAAAATAAGTGCCGGGTTCTCTCGCCAGGGGTTTATATAAGTTTTTGGGTCCCAGGCGGTGCTGACGCAAAAACTTTGGTACCGGATGTATAAAAAATTGTAAAATTTGGAGGGTCATTATTTTTGGTGTCAAAAACTAGGTCTAATGGGCGATTTTGCCCAAGCATTTGCGTCAGTGGGTGCTCTTTTTCGGGATTCGAACCCGCTCAATTGGTGTCAATTATTTTTCGTTAACAAATGAAAACTTTAATTAAATTCGTCAGTCGTTTTTAGTTGTCAGCTATTTGTGTATCGGATATTTATTTCTCTAGGTAATTAGTGTCAACGTTTGTAGTTGTAAATTTTGCTTCAATATTTTAAACTGAACAGCCGCTTCAATACCCGCCTACTTTGACGTCAGTGCCCGTTGTTTTTAAAACTATTATTTTGCACTACCCCCCTCTTAAGGAGTGACTCCGTCACTCATAGGGTATAGGGTTCTCAGGGTATCAGGGTAGTGTCACTGATAGTTCATATAAGGTGCTCATACATACAATTACATTTCAATATAATTGTAGATATATATCGCAGATAAAAACATGCAAGTTATCACTGGGTTCAATGCAATTCACGATTATGTACCATATATTTCAGGTCTTCTTCGATGTAATTAAATAAATTTAATTCAGTAATCTTTAGTTAAGTTCAGCGGGTAAAAGTGGGGTCAAATTGTCATCGATGGTAGGACATACGCAGCTGGGGCACGTACTGGAGGAGGATTCTCATAAGGCGAAGGAGTCCCATGGGAGCCAGGGTCCACTTGGAGATAAAATGTAGCATGGCCTGGGGATTGTCAATGTCATCGGTGGGTATAATATCAATACCGGCGAGTCCTTGCAATTCTTCATGCATGATGGTTCGGGCTTTTTCGACCATTCCCTTTTTAAGGTCATTCCGTGGGGTGGGTTCCGTTATGAGGGTCCTTCGGGCTCCCCTTTCATTAAGGGTCCTAAACAGTTTAGCGTATCCGTCTCTGAGTTGGTATTCTGTGGTGCCGGCCGTAATGTCACTAGCACCAATGATAATGACTATCAAGTCGAATTCGTGCAGCCTTCGGGATTGCTGTAGAATGTCCACGGCTGATTGGGTACTCTCGGGGGACTGTAAGAGGAGTCCTGGAGGTCGAATGTTCGTATGGATCGGGTGGAAAGTTATCTTCTTGGTAATTGTCGCATCGTTCAAAACCATAATATCGGGTTCGTTGGGTAGATTGAGGGGTAAGAGTTCGGGTAGGCTGGTGCCTTGGGGTTCACCGGGTACAAAATTTTCAAGGGATAAGCCGTACAGTACTTCACCGAAGAGGTCACATTCGGTCATCAGGTTGGGGTGGCTATCGTAGGACAAGCGGCATCCTCTATATTGTTTAGCGATAACGTCCACGCGCCGCTCGAGCACTTTATTTTCCGCCATTCGGATTCTTGCGACTTCCGCGGCGATTGGGCCCATCGTGTCTCTAAATTCTTCTTTGCTCAGGGTAATATGCCTCTTTTGGTCGAGGTAGCGTTGAACAAACTGGTGGTCGTTGACGGCAATGAGTAACCAGGCCGCTTGAGATGCAGCCCTCCGGAATCTTCTGCTGACTTTCAACAGAAAGAAATAGAGTACAGCTTGGTAAGCGCTCTTAAAGGCCACGCCACCAATCGTTATCGGGTTCACGTGGAAGAAGGAAAGTGGGTCATTTGGGGTGATTACAAGTACTTCGTGATCCGGAGGTAGTCCGGGTTCAGAGTCTCTGTTACAATCCATAGGTTTCTTTGCTGGTGATGGTTGGGGACTGGGTGAACGCGTCGCTAATCTGGCTCGTTTGAAATTTGATTGAGAGGAAACTGAATGGTAACTAGAAACGTCCGAGAGGCTGATTGTATGGTTGCTCTCACCAGAATCACTCTGACTATCTTCATCGTTGTCGGGGCTTAAGGGAGACTTCGAGGGTGAGTTGGGCATGTCCTGGTCATCGTGGGATTCTTCATTGGATTGATCTGCTGCCGAGGGTTCCGATTCTTGGGTAGTAATGGCTGTCGTCGTCTCGGAGTTTTGATCCGACGTGTCGCATTGCTCGTTGGGTTCATCGTCTGCAGTGCCGGTTGCGGTTGACACCAGCAGCGGAACCTCGGTTTCGGTCGCAGCATCTGTCAGCGGTGGTCGCAAGGTGGCTTCGCAATACTCATCCATCCGCCGTCGTTCCCTGTCTTCTTCCAGTTCCATTTCTTCAATTAGCGGTTCAGAAGTCGTCGCGGCACCGCCTTGACCGGCCTCATACTGGTCTTTAGCGATCTCTTTGACTACGGTGAGGTCGACATTAAGGAGCCGGATTGAGTAAATTGGGATCCCGTGCTGTCCTCGGTGCACGTACAGGAACTCGGCTTCTAGGGTTACACCTTCCAGGGTCAGTGTCAGGACATCAATGACGTTCGGGTGCCAAGGTAATCCTTGCTTTGGACTTGGCACATCCTGCAGTCGACAGTGGTACGCCAAAGGGGGCTTCTTCAGGATGTCGTGTTTCTTGGGGAGGTACAGCAGGACTTGGTGTCGTTCGGTTTTTATTATGTCTCCCACATCTAGACGAAGCACGTTGAGAAACCGATCCTCGGTGGACAGGACGTAGCCACGGTGGTACTTTTCCCATGGGTCCTGTCGGGCAATGCAGAAGTCTCCAACAGCTATTGGTTGCTGTAGCTGGATAGCTTGTTCAATGTAGATGTCGGAATTAATAAATCCTTGTATGTCTTCAAATATGATTTGGTTTTGGGACAATCGCAAAATGATGTGGTGGGGGTTTGTAATGGAGACACATTCCGTCGCGTACCAGGAGCCAAGGACGGGTTCTGGGTCGAATCGCCACGCCGTAGTTGGGGGACGAGGAACTTTAATACCTCGATTTTGGGCATAGGTCGCAAGCTGGACTATACGTTCCCGTAATTGTCGGTGCATGTCTTGCATACGGACGGTGGACTTGACCAGCTCCGTTTTGTGTTCTTCATTGATGGGTAGCAACGAAATGTGGGTTAGGTGATCCGCAAACGCCGCTTGGTATTGGGCGTCATTGCTGACGAACTCATTCGCGTGAGCAGACTCCATATCTAGGGTAAAAATCTAAAAAAAATCATCATTCATTGTCTTTTGTTTTTAAGCTCATTCGCTATGTAGGGTACTCTTTGGTTAAGGGTCATTGATATAAACCAATAATTCTGGATTAGGGTACTCTGGGTTAATAGTATCTGGTGCTCGTTGGGTATCATGGGTATCTAACTACGTTAAATATACCCATCCTAAGTTCATCCTAATCAGTAGGGTACACATACTTGTTTCGTAGTTGTGTCGGGTATTAATTTTAGGTGCATCTAGGGTTCTCTCCTTAACACCTAATCATCTTCTGCTTCAACCTCAAGGCCCCAAGTCGTCTGGGTATCTTTTGGGGTTTCTGCCAGATCATGGCCCCGATAGAGCTTTAGACGAGTTTGGGATACCCACTGAGGTTGAAAGCGGTTGAAACCGTAGACTCTATCATTTGATAGTTTTTCAACATAAGCACTAGCTTCATTTATTTTTGTTATTTTAAGAGGTCCACACCATTTGTGACTGAACTTGTTATAATGGTGCCGTTTTTGCTGAGGGTTAAACATCAGCACCAAGTCTCCTATTTTTAGATTACTGTGGGTTCTCTTATCATACTGGGTTTTCTGTTGGCACTTTGAACGCTCAATTGCAGTTCTAGCTTTTTCATAGGCTTGTTTTAGGGTACACGTTAGCCATACCACGTATTCCAACTCGTCTACGTACGTGGTTCGAGGGGGGACTAGGTCCACTTCTCGTGGCAAAACCGCATCTCGCCCGTATAACAGGTAAAACGGGCTGAAGGTCGATGACGACTGAACTGCTGTGCGGTATGCCAAGAGGGCCAGGGGTAAACACTGGTCCCATTGTTTTTGTTGGGTATCTGTGTACATGGAAATGATAGTGGCCAGAGTTCCATTGAACTTCTCCACCAATCCGTTGGTCTGCGGGTGGTATGCAGTAGTGAATATTTTCTCGGTTGTTAAAATTCTGCAGACTTCACGTAGCAAATCACTCATAAAATTGGACCCACGGTCACTTAGTAAGCGGCGAGGTGCTCCATGTCGACACACAACCTCGTTGACGAACGTCCTTGCTATTGTTTCGGCTGAGGTTTCGGGTAAGGGAAAGGCTTCAGGCCATTTGGTTAGGTAATCCATGAAGACTACGATATAACGATTTCCATGCAGAGTTTGTGGTAATGGTCCAACGATGTCCACGGCGAGCATATCGAATGGTCCTTCTACCGGGATCGTTTGCAGCGGAGTTCTCTGATACTGATGAGGTCGTTTTCGAGTTGCACAGGGCAAACATTCTTTACAGTATTGGTTTACATCAGTTCTCATGGTTGGCCAAAAGAATCTTCTCTGTATTTTTGCCAGGGTCTTTTCATAACCAAGATGTCCGCCGATTGGGTCGTCATGGTACATTTTAATGAAATCACCAACGATTGAGGTCGGTACCACTAGCTGTGGCTGCTTCCATTTGGCTTGTGTCGGACTTCTGTACAGCAAACCATTTTCAATAAAGTATTGAGGCGCAAACCGTTTCACGTAAGCGGCCTTCTTTTCATCCGTGGGTAAGGTGTTTGATTCCAAGTATTGGGCAAGAAGTTTTAACTCGGGGTCCTTCTTTTGTTCTTCGACAAAGCCGGAAACAAATGGCCGCAAGACGGAGACGTTACACTGTTCGTATACACGCGATAGAGCGTCAGCGTTTTTGTGCTTCCGTCCCGCTCGGTGCTCTATACTCATGCTATTAGAGTATTCTTGCAGAGTGAGGGCCCATCTTGCTAATCGTCCGGCTGGTTCTTTTGTTTGCAGTAGCCATTTCAGCGCTGAATGGTCGGTGACTACGGTAAAAGTGGTACCATACAAGAAAGGACGAAACTTTTTCACTGCCCAGACCACTGCCAGGGCTTCTTTCTCGGTGATACTGTAGTTTCGTTCGGCTTTTGATAAGCTTCGGCTGATGTAAGCAACCGGATGCTCAATTTTGTCTACGATTTGATGCAGAGCAGCTCCAAGTCCTGCATCACACGCATCTGTATACAAGATGAAAGGTTTTCGAACGTCTGGGAATGCCAGCGTTGGTGCGGTGGTCAATCTGGTAATGATGCTGCGGAAGGCAACTTCGCAAGACTCGTCCCACAAGAAGGGTTCGTTCTTCATCAGGAGTCTGTTTATGGGTTGCGCTATTTTTGAAAAACCTTGTATGAATCGTCGATAGTACGAGGCAAAGCCTAGAAATTTGCGCACATCTCGCACTGACTGTGGGGGTGTCCATTGTTTCACAACTTGAATTTTCTCGGGATCTGGTCTTATCCCTTCCTTAGAAACAATGTGACCAAGGTAGGGTACTTCTTTCCTGGCAAACTGGCATTTTCGCAGCTTCAGCTTAAGTCCATCAGTACGCAGTCGTTCTAGAACGGCCGTTATGTGCCTAAGGTGCTCTTCAAATGTCTGGCTGAAAATCAGTATATCGTCAAGGTATACAGTGCAGATGTTCCACTGTAGTCCAGCGAGTGTTGACTCCATGTGTCTTTGAAACGTTGCGGGTGCGTTGCATAAGCCAAATGGCATGCGAGTGTATTCAAACAATCCGGCAAAACAGGTGAAAGCTGTCTTTTCTTGGTCTTCCGGGTGCACTTCAATTTGGTGGTATCCTGAGGCTAAATCCAGGCTTGTAAAGTACTCGGCTCCTCCGAGACTACTCAGGGTCTCGTCTATTCGAGGCAACGGCCAGACGTCTTTCTTTGTTATTGAGTTAAGGCGTCTGTAGTCAACACAAATTCGATTACTGCCGTCTTTTTTCTTAACCACGACAATAGGGCTGGCCCAAGGTGACGTGGATGGACGAATTATTCCTTGCCTTTCCATAGTGAGAAGTTGTTCAGCTATTGCCTTTCTCTGATTGAACGGGAGCGAATGTGGTCTTTGTTTTAATGGAGGATGGCTTTCAGTTTGGATGCGGTGGTACACTTTATTTGATTTTCCCAAGTCGAAGTCAGAATTTGCAAAAATATCTTCGAAACGTTTTAACAGTGTGATTAGTTGCAGCTTCTGTTTGTCCGTTAAGCTGCTGCCATTCCAGTCCAGGTTACTGAAGTTAGCATGTTCTGTCTCGGTCACAGTGCCGGGGTGCGATGTTGTGGTGCTAACAATGGGTATGCGCCGCTCTGAAGCGACGTAGTAGACACTGGCAATCGTAAGGCCTACGGTGAGTAGCACTGGCAACCGTGTTAGGTTTAGCAACACGACAGGGACCTTTCCTTTTTGAGGGGTGGCTAAAATTCGTTGGGCAACAACTCCTGCAGCTTTATTTTCCAAAGGTTTTGGTTCCAGCATCACATCAGGGGTATCCATTTCAATTTTCTGCCATTTTCCGGCCTCCTTTGCTTGTATCAGACCTGCTGCTATCATGGTAGATTCAGGAGGAACAGTGATGGTTTCCACAAGGTTCACGGTCATCGGGAATGTCGAACTTGACAGTTCGTCTCGTTTTAGGGACACATTCCCTAGTTTGATCGTGTCGATATTTGCAGAGAACGATAGGCCTCCCATTCTCTGTATTAGATCCATTCCGATTATGCAAGGATACGGGTTTTTCGGGTGTATAAACGCCTTTGCGTACACCAGCTTGTCTTTCAGGTGAAATGGTATTATAGCAAAGCCTTCTAGACTCAGAAAATGTCCTGTGACAGATCTGGCCAAACTTGAGCATGCAAATATTTTTGTTGTTTTCAGCAGCAATTTCGGGTGAATGATTGTAATTAGCGATCCTGTGTCAACCAGCGCTTTGGTTTCAATTCCATTGACTCTGATCGAGACTATCATTTCTGACTCGTCCTCCGATTTTCCTAAAAAAGTTGTTGGGTTCACACCTTTGAACTTTGGTGGCCATGGTGTCATTTCGATATCTGATCTGAAGCTTACCGAGCGCGGGGAGCTCGGTACAGGAGACGTTGGCGGTTGAGGGCTGGTGACAGGGGTGGCTGCAGAAGTGGTTTGAATATTGTCGTAAGTAGCCGGGGTAGAGCTAGCTACTGGACGGTCTGGTGAATGTTCACCCATACTTTCGTAGATGGATTCTACGGTGGCGATCGCTTGCCGGGATCTAGATCCTCGTGGTTCATGTTCTACTGTGGTATAAGTAATTGATGGAACCACACCCGTGTATTCCGCGGATGTATCTGTCGGGACAGTCAGTAAGGGTGCCGCAGTCGCCGCTTCGCTGTTTCTAGGAACTGGTCGGGCTGAAAGGTGAAAGCACGTTTCCTGACGAGCCTGTGATGGTACACGCCGCCACGAACGAGGGAAACGCAGTTCATCTGGACCTCTCCGTTGTATGTTTCTTTCAATATCGTTTCGGCGAAGGCGCTGACCAGCTAGGTAAATTACCTGAGGTAAATTCATTACTGATGTTTTACACGAAGCCGGAAGGCAGTGGAATATCACAGCTGCCAAGGTGACGTACAGACAGACTAAGAACACCCAGACTTGCCAAGCACTGACATTAAGTCCTGAAAGGAATCCGAAATATCCTCTGTTCATTACCTTCTCCACTATAGTATCAGCCGCAACCGCTGGGGATGGACTTCCGATTGCGCCCAAATGTTGCAATATGAGGTTCTGTTTTCGTAGGCCACCCATAATGTCGTTCAAGGATATATGCGCTTGAAACTCGGACCAGTTGTACATCACCAATTGATGAAAGATCGTGGTGGTATTAGGCAAGGCAGATTCGGTTAGCCAGGGACCAAAAACGACTAACTGCCGTTCGGTTAGGCGCTCGATCTTCTTGGTCTTTCCATTATGTCGATCGTATAAATACGCTTCTCCATCTACTTCTATAGGGGTTTCATCCATTTGTTCACAAGGAGTTGGATTACTATGGCTAGCGACAATGTTAGTAATAGGGTTCAGATATCCCTTTTGACGGTGACCATTCACATAAAACTTAAGAGGAATTTCGCTCGTGCACTCATTTAACATTGGCAGAAAAGTCATTTGGGTAATATTAATTCGTTGGCAAGGGTAAGTTTCAATTACAGATCCTCCAGCACTTGCAATTAGATCATCTCGTCCGAGAATTTGTCGCATCGCCATGGTAGGTTTGTTGAGTAGTTCTGCCCAAATAAGTTTGACGATAGTGTCCATTGCGGTACAGGTAGAATGAAGGGCATGACGGAAGGAACTACGTATGACATTTTCAATATCCATCCTGACGGCTTGTAGACTTGCTGCAAGAAGGTCAGTTGTCACTATGCCTTGTTCTTCTGATAAAGATGCCTGTCGCTTCATCCGATGTCCTCTTCTTGAGTGCCTATTCATAAGGTATCTTACTTGATATTCCGTAGAAGGTCTTGTGGCAAATTCCTTGTTAACTCTGTATGGGATACCTTGATCTGACAGGACTATTAGCCGTCCGTCACAATCTTCCGCCGTCTGTTGGGGTTGCGTAGTCATTGTCAATGCGATGTTCTTATCGTTAGAAAGCCATGCGTCGCCCATCCTATTACCAATGAATGATCTCCAGGGTACATACGCACACTTTTCCATTTTATCTGGTTTCCAAGTTAACACGCCTCCTCCTTTTAAGGTACAATGGCCTTCGTGGTATTTACAATGTTGAACATTTCCAGCTG
Source organism: Trissonchulus sp. WLG1_4 (assembly GCA_030248245.1). Classification (NCBI taxonomy): domain Eukaryota; kingdom Metazoa; phylum Nematoda; class Enoplea; order Enoplida; family Ironidae; genus Trissonchulus; species Trissonchulus sp. WLG1_4. The sequence goes on along the minus strand of JASANF010011826.1, from coordinate 68,811 downwards.
TACTTTCCATGATTTCAGAGTCGTGACGCTTGTAGACATGTGCTTGGTAGACATAGCAATTGGTTGCTTCGTACTTATTCCACGTGCAGCAATGTACACCTCCTCCACTGAACTCATACTTTATTTCGTTGTCGGTTCTGAGTAAATCTCCGTGCTGGGTCAATAATCCGTGTTCGCATGTCTTGAATTCAACCATTCGCTGACACTCGAAGGGAGTTACCGGGAGCTCATCAATGAATTCTTTTTTCAGATGTTCGTCGTCGAATAAGTAGGTGAACGTCTGAACTCGTTTTCGGAGAATCGTACATTTAAAAGCCGGGCTATCGTATTGGATGTGATTCCGTTTGAACAATTGCAGCTCAGTGTGGTATAGTGGGATGATCCTATCAGAAATCAGCTGTGAAGTGCAGTTGACTTCGTGAGGTAGTTTCCATAGTACTCTTTCTCCGTTCATGTTGCACACCATGGGTGAGGATGGGATGTGGGCGGTTACGGATGGGTAAACAGTCATGAGAAATATCATCACAAGGAGAAGCTTTGGTATTCCGCGCAAACACATTAACGGGGTCCATCGGGTTATCATTTCAATTATCATCAGGGGTACGCTTGAGAGGCCAGGACTCACATGCCGAGGGATATTGGAGACGTGTGACGCTTCCGCATTGAGTACTTCCGTGGGCCCACGGCGATCTGGCAGATCCTCATTTCGTCCTCGACACTGCTCTGTAACCTCTCCTTCCCCGAGGACCACAGCACCCACCATGTGGGGTTCAGCATAGGATGGTCGTTTCCGCAACTCATCCCAAAGAAATTCATTCTCCGCCGTCAGGCGTTCCAATTCATCGCCGGTGGTAACCTCAGCATCTTGCAGTGGCTGATCTCCACTGAGTCCAACAAAATTGGTTCCCCTAATTATATGCTTCTGGGTAGATTCGGCGCGCGCATTGTTTCTCATTTGGGTGAACTGGTTGTTGTTTCTTCCTTGAGGGTTACCAATTGGGTTTCGGTTACCACTTCGGCACATGTTCATCATATGCCCTGCCCTTTTACATTTAAGGCATATGGGTTTACCATCAGCAGTCCAGCGCGGTGGGCTGCGTTTTCTATAACCTCTGTTTTGATCGGCTTTTCCTTCCGACCCGCCAGAGGCTGCCACTCTGCTCGAGTGGTTCGGCTCATTGACCCTCTGGGTCTTCATGTCTTCTCGTAGCTTCTCAATGACTTCTGTGGTTCGTCGCTCCAGACCTTGTAGTTCTTGACGCCATTCGGGTATGGGATCCGTAACCATGTTGACTCGGGTACTGCCGAAGGTTCGCTTGTTATCCCTGAGGTGGACTCTGTTATTCCTCTCTTGGGAACGTTTCAGTTCCTTTACTTCTCTTCTCAGGGCTTCCATGTCCATGGCATCTTCATCGGGGGGTGCTTTACCATGACCCTTGGCAGTGTTCTTCCTGGCGATGAAGGCTTCTTGTCGTTTCGCTTCCATCACTGCATCGGCAAAGGTCGATGGCATTTGGGGTAGGAATCCTAGCCGTTCTTTTATTTGTGAGTTCACTCCGGCTTGGAACAGGCCACGCAGCATGACCATTCGGGCATCACCTTCCATGTTTGGGTAAGCAGCTCGACTGAGCCTTTGTAGCTCACGGGCGTAGGTGGCAACGGACTCACCTGGGAGTTGCTGTCGGGTGTGCAGTTCCTCTGAACTGACTAGTTCTTTTGCTGGTGGGTGGAAGGCATCCCGCAGGGCTACGCACAGGGTGTAGTAGTTGTTCTTAACATCGTCGGGCAATGACCTATACACTTCCAGGGCATTGCCTCTTAGGTACGCCGGGAGCTTTACCAGTTTTTGGGCTTCGGTGTATTCTTCCGCCCTGCTCAGGAGTTCAAAAAGTTCATGAAACTCCTCAAAGTCTTCACCAAAATCACCACAAAAGATGGGTAAGTTTAAGCAACGAGCCGACTTCCTATAGGTATTTGCTCTCAGGGTATCTGTGGCATTATTAAGTAATGCCACCTCCTCCCTTAATTCAGCCAGCTCTCTTTCCATATTTTGGGCGGTCCGCCCAAGATACCTTAGCTGCCGTGTACTCAAGGGTGACTGGTCACTATCCTCAGCCCTAGGGTCTGAGCTCATATACTTTCTGCTTTGGATAGGACCTCCGACCTACTCCTACCTATTGATGGTCTACTTGACTTTTTCCTATGAAAGACTGGGTAAAGAAACAAAATAAAAACAAAAACGCAGGTCAGTAGCGTCTATATTAGAGCAGGTTACAGCCCTATCGGGTAGGGTAGGGTGCTCGGGTAGGGTGAAGGTCAAGGGTGCTTAGGACTAACTGCTGTATCCTGCTCGCGACGCCAAATGTAAATGCGCTACTGTTGACCTGCTCTGAATTGTGATGTCAATAACACTTACCAAACTTAAGAAACAGAAAGAAACGCAAACGCAAATAGATGGTATGGGTTTATTAAAGGGTGCACAAATATCAGGGTAATAAAAATATAATAAACACGAAGCAGATATAAGATAGATAGATATTATATGGACAGAAAGATAGAAAGAGGTAGACAGAAGTAGGACTGCAAAGTGCGCGGGTTTTTGGCAAAATAAGTGCCGGGTTCTCTCGCCAGGGGTTTATATAAGTTTTTGGGTCCCAGGCGGTGCTGACGCAAAAACTTTGGTACCGGATGTATAAAAAATTGTAAAATTTGGAGGGTCATTATTTTTGGTGTCAAAAACTAGGTCTAATGGGCGATTTTGCCCAAGCATTTGCGTCAGTGGGTGCTCTTTTTCGGGATTCGAACCCGCTCAATTGGTGTCAATTATTTTTCGTTAACAAATGAAAACTTTAATTAAATTCGTCAGTCGTTTTTAGTTGTCAGCTATTTGTGTATCGGATATTTATTTCTCTAGGTAATTAGTGTCAACGTTTGTAGTTGTAAATTTTGCTTCAATATTTTAAACTGAACAGCCGCTTCAATACCCGCCTACTTTGACGTCAGTGCCCGTTGTTTTTAAAACTATTATTTTGCAGGGTCTAGGACCCGCTTTTTTACATTATATGCTCTCAAAGTTGAGAATTTGAGAAAACTACGCGATCGCTCGGGCATAATAATGTACCTCACCCTAGAGTATTAACACAGCAACCGTGCGCCTATCCTAGTTGGGTGCTAGAAATAAACTACAATATCCGCTATATCTGATGCACAAAAAGTTGACTGCCAGAGTTGCGATAAAATATCATAATGAGGCCATAAAAGAATACTATTTTTGCGATGAAAAAAATCAAATTTCACACTGCTTAATCAAGCATAGGTTTCGTTGTGTGGGAGCAGGCCACTAAATGCAAAGATATGCGATTTCTGAAAAAATAATTCAAAGGCCCGATTCATCGAAGCAAAATGTTCGTCGTTGAAAATGTTCGTCGTTGATAAACCAATGTTCGTCGTTGAAAAACAAATGTTCGTCGTTCAAAAACAAATGTTCGTCGTTGAAAAATTTTCAACGGCGAACATTTCAACGGATGTCTTGAGCTCCGTTGAAATGTTCGTCGTTGAAAATTTTTTCAACGACGAGCTTTTGTCTTTTAGAACATAATAATGTTTTAAAAAACCAAAGCTCGTCGTTGAAAAATTTTTCAACGACGAACAATTTCAACGACGAACTTTCAACGACGAACATTTGTTTTTCAACGACGAACATTTGTTTTTCAACGACGAACATTTGTTTTTCAACGACGAACATTTGCTTTTTCAATGACGAACATTTTCAACGACGAACATTTGTTGTTTCGATAAATCGGGCCCAGTTGACTACAATAAGCTAGCCAAGCTTTATAGCCCAAATTGGGCATCCACCACGTGGGGTGCCTGGGATTCACAGTGCGCATAAAAGGGTTAATTTACTAAGTAACATACAATTTACTAATGTAACATAATAGGCTCAATGCCTATTATTATTATTATTAATAAATGTCACTTCAGTAATTTTTGTAATTTTTTAATCATTTTTAGCAATTTAAGTTAACTAGGTCGTTGACTTTACAAACTTTATAGCTTTATAAACTGTTATTAGGAACAATGCATAAGTAAACAGTATGGTAAATAACATTTTCCTATTATAAAACTAGATCAGCCACATTAACTATCATATGAAAGTAGGTATATTAACATCTAAAGAGTAAAACAGACATGATAATACTACTGTTGTTTTGATACCGCAAAATAATTTAAATATGATATAAATATGATACTTGGAATTTAAATAAAATACTTTTGATATTTGATACTTGTAAAAAATTTAAATATGATATAAATATGATACCCAATAATTTAAATAAAATACTTTTGATATTTGATACTTGGAAAAAATTTAAATATGATATAAATACAATACTTTGAATATAAATATGATACTTTTGATATTTGATACTCGGAAAAAATTTAAATATGATATAAATACAATACTTTGACTTTAAATATGATACTTTTGATATTTGATACTCGGAAAAAATTTAAATATGATATAAATATGATACCAAATAATTTAAATATGATACCATAATTTAAATATGATACTTTTGATACTAATTTTAATATTAATATTGGTATCAAAAGTATTAATACCCAAGTATCTTATTTATATCAAAAGTATCAAAATGTTACAAAATCAAACGAACTACTAGCCTACGGCCTATTCATTAATTTTCTTATACTTTTCCGACTGAAATATTATACAAGGGTCCCCCTTTTGTTTTTACGATACAGCTCGACTTGCAATGCCCTCTAAAAATACAGAAGCAAAGCAGTAGACAATCGAAACAAGCAAAGCCTAATGCAAAATGGGCTTAAAGCTGTTAAACTTATATTATCACTCTGTGAAATGAAATCTGCTGCGCAGCAAATACTCATAACAGTCGATGCTGTAAATATTATTATATAAATGTGTTGACAGTTGCAAGAGTGTGTCTTATATATAACTGTACAGCCCGTTGGGGTGTTTTTCTAAACCAATTTTGATTCTGTTTTTGGCTAGGTACGCAATATTTTTTGAATGCTTAAAACAAATGCCGATTTCATGAGACGCGCTTAAATTGCCGTTAATAAACGATGCTTTGTGGTAACCCCGTGATTGTCAGAACAGTGAATTTTAAGTTTTAAGTCTGCTTATTTTTCTCAAAATAGTGGGCTGATTTAGTGATTTGTCTTAGTGTCCATGAGTTTGTTTATTTTAAGCAGTATGTTGATAGAAAATACTTGAAAACTTGAAAAGTTTTACTTATGAACGGTCTGTGTATGTGAACGAGACTATGCAGGTGAAACAGTGAACAATGTGAGAACAGTGTATATAATTTGAGTCTTCACAAATTTAATTGTCTATATAGTGCAATGAAATGTGTGCCAAAATTTTGAATATTATTTATGCTTTATATTAGTGCAAATTATAACTGTAATTCGTTCAGTAAAGTCAATATGCAAATGAACTTTATCATCTGCAATGTTGTGTGCATACATACGTACATATAAGTACAATTGCAGCCAGCCGCATACTGAACACAGCTGCAGTAACAGACACATTGCGCGCACACATTCATGCTCACATACAGTCGCACTGTAGCATTGATGAACACATACACAAACGCACACACAAATCCTTTCAAAATACACGTTATTATCCGACAGACTCATTCTAAAGAAGCCTGCTGCGCTGTGGCGCAGCAGGAAAAAGGAGGCGGAGCTAAAGGCGAGATCAAAGAATGCCGCCGTTCTTAGCCTGCACAAGCATCAAAAGGTGCCGCCTTTAAGCGTGGGAATCAAAATTTTGATATTAAATATGATACTGGAATTTAAATACAATATATAATTTTGATACTTTGAAAAAATTTAAATATGATATAAATACAATACTTTGAATTTAAATATGATACTTTTGATATTTGATACCCGGAAAAAGTTTAAATATGATATAAATACAATACTTTGAATTTAAATATGATACTTTTGATATTTGATACTCGGAAAAAATTTAAATATGATATAAATACAATACCTTGAATTTAAATATGATACTTTTGATATTTGATACTCGGAAAAAATTTAAATATAATATAAATATGATACCGAATAATTTAAATATGATACCATAATTTAAATATGATACTTTTGATACCAATTTTAATATTGATACTGGTATCAAAAGTATTAATACCCAAGTATCATATTTATATCAAAAGTATCAAAATGGTATCAAAACAACAGTAGATAATACACGATATTATTAGCCTATTAGTTGAATAAGAACAAAGTAAAACTAGAAAAGTCAAAAAAATCCAAAAATACTTAAGTAAAATAATTAAAAAATACTTAGACTAACCTTAGGGCCTATTCCTTTACCAGATTAAACGGACTGGACTTATTTGAGTCCGAGGTTTTGGAATGACAAATCGGACTAAACGGACTAAACGAGTTAAAATAAGTCGACGGCTTAATTTTAGTCTGACCCCATTCCAAAACTACCACTGGACTAAACGGACTTAACATGCACGCTTAACATTAGCGTGCATAGTTAAGTCCGTTTAGTCCGATTTAAAAGCAGCGCGCTAAAAGTTAAGTCCGTTTAATCCGGAGGTTTTGGAATGGCATTTCTCAGCTTAATTTTTAAACCGTTTAGTCCGATTATAATTAACCCTTTAATCCGGTAAAGGAATAGGCCCTTAGACTAGCCAAAAGGCTAGTCTAAATTTAACACTAGCGAGCGTTTAAGTTAAACGAACGTTTAACTTAGACTGAGCTCGTGAATCAGGAATAGAACATAATCAAATTTAGAACACGAAAATAGAACAAAATTTACACGCTAATCATACGCAGACTTAGACTGGGTCTAAACGTTCGTTTAGCTAGACTGCGTTTAAACGCAGTCTAAGACTTAGACTGGGTCTAAGTTAAACGCGCTTTGTGAATCCCACCCAATGTGTGTGTGGGTACGTGTATACACAAGCTGAAACTGAAACTGTAGTTTCAGTTTCAGCCTCAGGCAGTTTCAGTTTCAGCATCCCCTGCGCACAAATTATTGATTTTCTGTTATACACTAAGCAAGAGTATATAATAGTGTCTTACTCTATGTCTATATTAGAGATCGGCCGGGGCTGGTGGCGAGCTGCGGTCCGACCGGCCGCCCGGGCCGGGCCGGCCCCGGGCCGACGCTCAGTCAGACGGCCCGGCCCGTGCCCGGCCAGGCTGCACTGCGGCCCGCGGCCCACCACCGGCCCGGGGCCGCGTGGCAGCGGGCCGACCGCGCCGACCGGGCCGGCCTGGCCGACCGGGTCGACCGGGCCGCGGGATGGAGCTTCAGCCTCGAACCAATCAAATGAAGTTATACATATATACACAATGGACGTCGCAAAGAAACCCCCGTATGGTTTTCACAGCAACTAGCGAGCATTGCCTTCGGTTTAAACGCAAGGCTGTGAGCGGGAACTAAAATCAACGGCGGGTGGACTACACAGTACACTCTTGACTTATCTCAAGCTTAAATTTATAATTTGACCCAAGTGCGCTGCAACAATGTGAAGATTAGTGCAGTTGACCCAAGTGCGCTGCAACAATGTGAAGATTGGTGCAGTTGACCCAAGTGCGCTGCAACAATGTGAAGATTGGTGCAGTTGAAGCTTTTTGTAAACGCCTGAGCTGAGAGTCAAGTTTTATTTATTTGGTGGGGTGAACGCCACCTACAAAACGAGTACAAGTTTCCGTTTTTTAGCTTTCCTTTCAGCGTTTGACGCTTAACATCAAATATTTTACAGTTGAAACTTCAGCTGAAACACAAATTAGTCTGGGATCTTCATATAAGTTGATCGCCGCTGTCACACTGAACTGTATGAATGTGAGATAAAAAGTCGTGCATTCCGTAATTCGTTCTACAGTTAGCGTGTAACTGTGTAAGGTCAGAGAATTCGCGCTATCTTATCATGTATCTTATCTTATGTACATGGTTCATTAATGTAAGCTTAGGGCTTCACAAGGCAACGTCGACGACCGTATACGCTACGTACAAAAGTGTGACGAAAACAAAATATAGCACAACTGAAACTGAAACTAAATGCTTCTGGAGCTGAAACTGAAACTGAAACTTAAACTAAAACTAAAATTTCGCCGGAGCTGAAACTACAGCTGAAACTGAAACTAATCTAGAGCTGAAACTGAAACTGAAACTTAAACTGAAACTAAAATTTCGCCGGAGCTGAAACTACAGCTGAAACTGAAACTAATCTAGAGCTGAAACTGAAACTGAAACTTAAACTGAAACTCGTAAGGCAACTTTAACATCACTACGTGGCCGGTCACAAACACTAATTTGTTTTAGCTATTTTACAGGTGCAAATATTAATTTTTAGTGAATTCGTGGTCTGTAACATCAATAAACTTCGTAAACTGTCCAGATTTGCTAGCTTCCCGAAACTCGAAGCTCGACGGCTTGTCGCTTGTGTAATTTTCATTGCCTTGAGATCCAGTGTCTTTTTCCATGCGTCTCGGATAAAAAAATTAGCATTGGTTTTGAACGAAATATGTTAATTTGAACAGTTTTTGGTTGAAATTGCAGATTAGTGCATTTTCACAGGTCTCAAAAAATTAAAAAGCCATTTTCCGCCCGAATTTTTTTACTGGCTTAAGCTGTTTCTTAAATACAACCAACCAAATTTTTCGTCGTGAAGCTTCAGTAAAAATTTTGAAAACAATTCGCCGCCCCCGTTCCAAAATTTTATCCTGGATCCGCCACTGAATATATATGTACACTACTAAAAATTAAAAAATCATTGGGTTTGATGTTTTTTCTGGAAACAACCGCACAGCGTTTTACCTTTTTTATCTTGGTGGAAATTTTATTTTCAAAAATTTATATACGGTCCCTTATGTCAAAAATTTTGGTGAAGTTAGCTTGTGGACCCTCGCTGGCCCATAAATTTTTTCAGCTCCAGCTTCACTTTCAATGCCGCTCATTCGATGCGGCAAACACAAAATTTGTAAAACCAAGTGCATTCATCATCAATGATATTAGATGTCAAAGCTTTATACCAGCATATGAAGTTTTAGAAGTGAAACAAGTGTGATGACTATTAACAGCACTCAAATAAACACGAAAACTATATATACACCGCATTGAAAGGAAAAAAATGTGTCTAGTAACTATACTTTAAAAATAGCTGATGGAACCGGAACCGGAACCGGAACCGATAGGGTGGAACCGGAACCGATTTGGAACCGGAACCGGAACCGATTTTGCCGGCTAGAACCGGAACCGGAACCGATTTGAAAATTCGGAACCGATCCGAACACTAAGCTGTACGTATGAATCCAACCTTGCAAGTTAACACTAGTCAGAGCATTTTCTAGCCCAGTTTTTTTTAGAACATTACGTTAAAAAATGCTCCAATTTAGAATAAATGCGTAACGACATGTTCTGTCGAACGGGTTTTTTCTGATACAAGTTTAAACCAGTTTTTAAAAACCACCGTGGTGAAATCCACCTAAGTGCTTACGGGGGGGGGGGGCTACCCAGGTAAAAAATCAGAGTTCTCCAATTTTACTTATTTTCACATAATATGTTAGTTGCTCCCCTAAGGGCCTAGGCACGCGAACCTCAGATAAGAACATTAAGCATGAAGGTGCACTTTTGGTTCAGTGCGTTTGTCAGTGTATTTGCATAGGCAAAAGTGCGTACAAAAGCCTAAAAGTAGCCCTTACCTGGACAGTTCTAATCTAACCCAAACCACATCAAGCCAATCAGGCTGAAACTTGGCATAGTAGTAGCCCAGCACATGTAAGCGCAAAATCGCATAATCCGGATTTTTGTATTTTCAATTTTAAAATCGAGGGCGAAAGGTGAAAAAATGGCCGTTTTTTGAGCCCGCCAAATTTGAGTGATTTTACATTAGGCGTCACAGCTCAAGCCATGGGCAAAAATTTACAAAAATGGATCATACAGGTTGAGATATGACGTTAGGCTATCGAATCACGTAAAAAGCAGCTTTGTCAGTGTTAACAAAATTTCGATTAAAGGGACGTTTTGCAACCGCAAAAAACTTTTTTCTGCGCCTATGATTTACACGTAAAATTAAAATTTTGGGAGCCCCTAGTAAAAAATTGGCAAAAGCATTGGTTCCAGTTTGTTACATCTGCGACGCGCCTTCGCTGGGGCTACATTGTGTGCAAATTTGAAGCGAATCGGAGTACCTAAAATTTTCACATTTCCAGGTAGCCCCCCCTCAAGTTGCAAGCCATACCTGCGGTAAAAATTCGAACCATGACGGTTGAAGGCGAAAATACGAATTTACCTGAACCACTAGGCCATCCCAACTGCAAGCTGTCGGTCACATTCAAAACTTGCTTATATATTGCAATAACTACAACGGCGCCAGTTAAGTCGTGATGGGTTACCCCTACCCGCGAGTAACAAATCCCAGGTTGGGTTGAGCCGTGGGTCAAAAAACTTGACCAACGTCCACCCTGGCTATACCCCATACTTGTTGCAAAACAAAATAAGCTATAGTTCAGATCATAACGAACGCATGCATTTACACTTACAGACACAATTCAGGTCAATCACGTCAAGTAGCTAAAATTGCTAATAGAAGTTAAAATTATGTATTTCGAAAAACAAGGTTAGAGGATCTCACCGTCACGGCTGAAGAGTCAAGAGTCCAGGGCCAGATTTATTGAAACGAAATTTTCGTCCACGAAAATTCAGCTGTAGAGCATGCGGATAAAAGCCATTTTATCAGTTTTTACAACTCATATATACTTTTCATGAAAATACGAAAATATGGCACACGTATGAATGATTATGTTAAGCCGTTTGTCTGTTTGCCTAGCATTTTTGCCAGCGTTTAACTAAATTTCACTTTGTCGGACATTCGGCATACCATGTGAAAATATTCTGTTTATTTCGGATGAACAGTTGAAGGGCATACGTGAAAGGGTCCTCCTCTACCATCTTGGGGCGGGGGGCCACTGCCCTTTGCTGAAATCCAACCCCCACAGAATTGGAGCCGCTAATACATAACATGTGGGACCGATGTGGGGAAGTCATTCTATTTAATTCTGTCCAGCCCGGCCCTGGGCCCCGTTTCAATAAACTCACAGGCCCATAATATTATGAGATTTGCTAGTGCTAAATCAGGTTTTTCATAATAAATACACGTATAGTTTCATTACGAATCAAGGTTTTGCAGCCAAATTCGTCAATTGTGCGCCTATTGACTGACTGCAGACCGATGTCTGGTGATAAAAATCTCTCAGGGAGGCAGGGCTTATCCGCATGGTCCCTCCAATGTAGGCGGAGCGACTAGCGAGTTCCTGAACAGAGTGGGCATATATACGCGCATAACGCAACAAAATAAGAATTGCACAGTTGTTCTGTTGATCAGCTTGTCCTTACGTCCGTTTATCCTAATGTCCACAGTCCACACAGAAGTTTGAATAGACTTGAAAACTTAGTGAAAGCCCAAAGCCCGGTTCATAGTTGTACGTAAGGCTGTCTGTGTCTGTCAGAGAAGGTTGATTTACAGTTGTCCGGATGTCTGTAAGAACTTGTCTGTGAGCGTCCGTGAAGGCTGTCCGGATGTCCGGAAGTCAACTTAAATTCAGTTCAACTTTTGTCCGTGTCCGTAAGGATTCAGATTGCCTTTATAGTCACGTGTAGATAGATGCGTGTACATAAAATTCCTCCGCGCGTACGAAAATAATGTTAAATTTCTAGTAATTTCAGCTCAGCAGCTTCATTTTAGTGTCCTAACGTTTCTATTGATTTTTTGAAGTTTCCATTCTAAGTATGTGTAGGCGTTATTTTAGATGAATACGCACTGTCCGTAGAAGTATGAATTAATGCTGCTTACGGAAACGACGTTACGGACAACCTTCCGGACAACTATGAGCTAGGCTTAACACGCCCCTGCTATCCATCTAGTCGAACTAGACTAGCAACGATTCTGTTAAATCGTGTGCATCACGGAATAGAATCTAACAAATATTTACACCAACTACGACAGTGGACACAGCTTTTATTACACAAATCGTATACATTATACATTTACAAAAAATGCCACTTATATTCACATTGTAAAAAACAGTTAAATGTACAGCGGGAGTTATAAATAAATGAGAGCAAATTTATATCAATTTTAAGGATGAATACACAAGAAAGGACTAAAATGTCTAAGCAACATGAAAAAAGTCAGCGCGTATTAATTCCATCCACAATTCCATCCCTGAACCATCGGATAAAATGAAAAGGTGCAACAAGTAAAAACCAAAATACCATAAAATACCCCTACATTCGTCAGCATCAATGTCTAATGGTGGTATCCCTGAGCCCGGGTCTATAGTTGATGCCCTGTGCCTTCAGCTCTCTAGCCACGTCGACGGGCAGTGTGCCGGACACGGACACGGCATAGACGCCCTTGGCACACCGGCCGATGCGCTGCCATTTGGCCACCCAGCTGTCCTCTGGCTGCATCATGGCCATCAGCCCGTCCCAGTTGGAGCTGGTGCAATCGTACACTTTGTCGCGATCATTCTTCAGGCCCAGAAATCTGAAACAAATGTGTGTCATTTTTCGTGCTTGGTGCTTTTAGAACATATATATATATACATGTATATATATATATATATATCACTGGCGGTCCCAGACTTCAATTTCGGGGAGGGGGCGGAGGTCTGAAGAAATTTTTTCACTTTTTGTAATTGCGTTTCTTAGCTTTACGGTATATTTTGTGTAAATTTCGGGGGGGGGTTGGCTTATATATATTCGCAACTAAAACATAAGGATCGATTGGCACTGTCATTGAAACGTTTTTCCTGAATATATACACCACTACAATTGCGTGCACTTTGTTTCTGATGGAATTTAAAATTTGCTTCTGAAACGTTCTCAGTCGCTGTCTGAAATACATCTTCTTCGATTTGCAGTTTAGCCGTTCTGATGCAAACGTTCCGAAAATAACACTATGTATATACATACTAAGCCTGATTTTGCTCTCAAAATCGCGGAAACCCATTCGGTAGACAAACAAATGGCTAGTCTGCGGAGCTAGCAAACTTACTGTTCGCAATTGTCACAGCCGTCCTGTTCAAACTGGTCAAAACTCTTCACCATAGAGCACAACAAGCACGCTCGCAAATTACGCAAATCACGCGGAATGCTTTCAATCGACATCACTGCTCTCCTACAACAAAAATAAATTCAAATAACTAACACATTTTCCGGGTTACGCCTACGACTGAAATTTTTATTTCCCGAGAAAACGAATAGCCTGTGAGGTATATACATGACGAAATATGAAAATGCGGGTTTTTCCTCGTATGCTATATATATATATATATATATATATATATATATATATATATAGTCAGGGGGTGGGGAAGAAAAACACACATAGGTAACTAAGCTCAGTGGCGTAGCCACAAAAAAATTTCGGGAGGGCGGGAATGACTTTTCGAATTTTTTGAAATGTGTTAAAATGCACTTAGTTGCCATTTTAACCCAAAAAACTACACATATTAGCATTTTTTGGTCAAAAACGTAGCTAAAACGTAAAGCAGCAATTCAGCAGCATTGAACGTAAAATTGCAGCTAAAAACAACAACTATTACAAAAATGGTGGGCCGGTAAGGGTCGGAAATTTTTTCCGGCCGGACCATAAAAACCAAAGAGGGGACCCTTGTGTAAAATTTCAGTCGAAAAAAATTTTGGGGGGATTTCCCCCCATTCTCCCCCCCCCCCCCTTGGTTACGGCGGCCGCCCGGCCCCCCCCCCCCCGAAAGTTTTTCCGACTGAAATTTTGCACAACGGTCCCCTCTTTGTTTTTATGGTCCGGCCAGAAAATTTGTCTGATGCGTCTCCAATGGACCAAATTTGGCCTAAAAATCAAAAATTTCCCCCAATTTTTTTCCTGAGGGCTGCCGTCTCCAGACCCCTGCGACTCTGTGGCTTTTGTTATTATCTTTCATCAAAGCCTATGCCTGGGCCAGACTTAAGGGGTGGGGGGGGCGAAATGCACTTGGCATGTATATAGACATGAGTACATTATGCTGCTTTTTCATGTCTACACGAGCATATTATGCTGCATCTAGTTGTGTAATACACTGTCTGATCTGATGTTCCCATCTTGTGTTTTATTTTCCTGTCGGAAAAAGTTTCTGATACGACTCCAGTGCACCAAATTCGGCCTAAAAATTGAAAAAGCATCCATTTTTTCTGGGTACACCACTGGCATTTACTACAAGCAGACTCAATTCATTGCCCTTTATATACATGGCTGCGGCTATAACAAGGTAGCATAAAGCTGAAAACAGTGATCAGCATTCAGCATGTAGCTTGGGGCAAAAGCTATCGATATCGTCTAGACTTAGCTGGCAGGATTCTCTAGGCTAAGCTGTTAGCTGCAGGATTTTTGGGTTAAATGCCGTGTTGGGGGGGAATAGTGGACCTATTTTTTCATTTTTTGGATTTTCTGAGGTATGACCCTTCGAAATCTGAACCCTCAGTGAGGGACGTTTTCGCAATTTTTTTCGGAAACCAGTATATATTTCCTTCGTTCTAAACGTGTTTAAATGGAGTCGGAATAATGTTTATAATTTTTTAGAATCAAACAAACGCATGTTGCTCCCGTTTGGTGCAATTGAGGCGGGGTGGGGAAATTCTGATTTTTCACCGCGAAAACACGTTTTTATAGGTTTTCGCATGCGCTCACGCTGAGTTCATTTTTAGCACTTTCCAAGCGAAAAAAACGTCGATTTATACCCTTTCGAAAAAAAATTGTCGAAAATCGTTTTTCGACATACTGGGGCTAATCATCGAAAATAATAACCAATACTGTCGTAATATCAGCCTGAAGTTTGATCGTCATAAAGTAACACATATAGATATATTTAATACGGTTTACATTCGGTTGGGGGTAGGGATGTACACGAAAATTCGGTATTCGGTATTCGGTTTTCGGCAGAAAAACGGGTATTCGGTATTCGGTACCGAAAAGTCAATTTTCGGCCGAATACCGAATAGTTAGAAAATCAAGAAAATTCCAAATCAAGGAACGTTTTGAATAAGAACTCATTTAATTAATCCTTCAATTAGCACTACACTTCGACCCGAGATGTACACAAAAGACATGAAAACTGTTATATGTTAGCTAATAACCTATAATCAGCATTTATGAGGCATTTAACAGAACATGAAATATAAAAGCAAAGAACACAAAGCCACAAAGTTGCAGTGGTTTGGCCTGGGGGTTGGGGGCAGCAGCCCCCAGAAACAAATACATAGAAATTTTTTTGATTGTTAGGCCCAATTTGGTCAGTTGAAGACGTATCGGAAATTGTTTACTCATCGGTAGCTGAAAAAGTTTAGGCCAGCTGGCCTGAATCGCTGAAAAGATTTAGGCCAAACCCGAAAAATTTAGGCCATGTCCTTAGCTATGCCCCAAAAAACCACAAGTTTACAATCAGCAAAAAGTTGACTACACGAAGGGGGTATATTCGACAGCACATTGGCACGATACTTATTTGTATAATATTATGATAATACATGGTTTATATAGCATACAAAACATGTTTCTACGTTGAAAAAATGTGAGTTTGCATTTACGGCCTAAACCGAATCTGCGTTTATGTCGTGTCTAGAATATGTATAATACGCTCAAAGTTGCATGTTCGGCATTGTTTCTGAAATGTCCCTTTTCGCCCCAAAAACACGGTCCCACTCCACCCCGGGATACTATACATAGTATTTATTTATCTATATGTAGTATTTTATTTTTCTGGATCTTTAAAATCCGAGAAAACATTGCGTGACAAATGACAACTATTCGGTATTCGGTTTTCGGCCGAAAACGAAAAACCGAATATTCGGTATTCGGTAAATTTTTTCGGTCCCATCCCTAGTTGGGGGGGGGGGGAATTATTTTCGGCCCTAATTCGCTTCCTACCCAATCTTTTAAGGTGGCGCTCCTGAAATGTGACTTTTCAAAAAACGGCAGTTTGGGGCCACTTTTAGATACACAATGGCAAGCTGGTGTAAAAGTATGCCTAAATACAAAAAATGAAGCTGATTGATACAGAACAGAACAGAAATAAGTTTACTCCAAAAACAAACGCCATCGTTAGCTAACAGAAAATGGTAAAACATTTATTGATAATCAGAATATATGTATATAATGTAACAGGAGTAGGAGGGGGGACGACTCTGCAGTCACCTAACCCCGCGCCCCCTTAAGAAAGGTTTTAGATCAATGCAATCCAGCCGTCGCTTAAAGTTTTTCAAGCTATTAGCCTCAACAACGTGGTTTGGTAACATGTTCCATATCGAAATAACTCTATTGGAAAAAAAGGATTGGACCAAATTTGAGCGACACAGTTTAGGCAATATTCTTAAATTATGTCCTCTAGCTCCACTATGGTTTGCAAAAATAAAAAAGTCCGAAACCTGTAGGTTAACTAATCCCTTTATAATTTTGTATATCAACACTAGGTCATACACTAAACGCCTCTCTTCCAGACTAGCCAAATTTAGGATAGATAAACGATCAGTATATGGAAAATCACGCATGCCGGGTATTTTCTTTGTATAAACTCTCAAAACGCGTTCAACCGCATCTATATCTTTTAAGGTGGTAGTAACGTTTTGGACAGTTTTGCAGGAGTAACACTTGACAACTTACGATTAATTTTTAATCAATAATTTATGGTACGAATATTAATTTAGGAAACTATAAACTATTATGAGATAAATGCTTGCTAAAATAGCTTGAAACAATCATTTTTAATTTTCATAGAAAATATTTATTCAGCCAGTTACGACAATTTTTCGCAAATTTTATGTTTAGCTAAGCCAAAGTAGTAGGTAGTCAAAACGACCGTTTATTGAAAAAAGAAAAAAATGACACACGGGCATGTTAAAAACCTTCAATTTAGATGCCAAAACTTATCCTTCCGCTTTTCACTTTTTGAGATTACGTCACATTTATGTAACATTTCTTTTTGAACTAAAGTGCATTACACAAAAGTCCGCAAAACTTGACAACTACTAGAAGGATTTTGTTCAAAATTTGTGATAAATTGGCACACATATATGTATACTTTATGCTAAAATTTCAAAAATTTTGTTTCCTTAAATTTTGCGTTTCATCAATTTCATTCACAGAAATCTGTAAAAATGTACTTCCGTGGACTAAATCTCAAGTCTCGATGTTGCAATCTTTTCATGCGTTATTTTACACGTTTTTCAAACAATTTCTGATGTGTCATTTTTTTTATTTGTATTAATTTAGCCTATTTCGTAAAAAAATTAAATTCAAAAATTCGTAAACTTTTCAAAACTCGAAAAAATTCAAAATTGAAGGTCCGTAACTTCTTTTCTGCATCACATAAATGTACCAAACTTAGCATTAACATTCACCCTGTTATTGGCTATGTTGGTATAAAGAATAAAATTAGTTGGAATTACCCTGCCAATTTTACAAGAAAAACATGAAAAATGCAAAAATTCACGAAATTTGACTACTTTAACAGCGTCTGCTGACTAGCTTGTTACAGATTTAAGCTAGATAATGTGCATAAGTGTAGTTTCAGTCAAGTTCTATAACGTGAAAAAGACAGCTATTAAATTCATTGAGTCAATCAAAAGTTATAGCACGTTATAAAAACTGTCGAAAACGTAACTACCACCTTAAAAGAGTAGGAGACCAAACGGAAGTACAATACTCAACAACAGGTCTAATATAAGTGGTAAACATTCGTACAAGAAAATTTCTGTCGCGCAATTTGAAGGAGCGAAAAAGATGTGCCCCTAAAATAAGTCCTTTTTTAGAGATGGCCGAGCAGTACTGTGAAGGTTTGCAATTTGTGGAAATTTTTACCCCCAAATCAGATACACTAGAGGCCCATTCTAATTGGTTATTGCCAACAGTATAGTTTGCAGCGGGTACAGATGCTTCACCGAAACACAACATCTGACATTTACGAACAGCTAAACTTAGTTGCCATTGAGTAGACCATCGGTACACCATTTGCAAACTTTCAGCTAACTCTATAGAAAAATCTTTAGGGTCACAAGTGTTATAAATTTTGGCGTCATCGGCAAATAATTTTATTGTAGATTTTTCTACAATACCCGGTAAATCGTTGACATATATGAGATATAATGTAGGACCCTGGGGCACACCGCTGATAACGTCGGCTTCAGTAGATGCTGAAAAATTTACTGTGACTTTTTGGGTTCGTCCGCACAAAAAATTTTTAATCCAACAAAATATTTTGCCTGTGATACCATAGGATTTCAGTTTATGTAGTAATTTCGAATGAGACACAGTATCGAATGCTTTCGAAAAATCTAGGTAAGCACAGTGATAACTTTTTTATTGTTGATGGCAGAGAACCAATCATATAACGTCTCAATCAAGTTTGTTAAGGTAGACTTACGTTTTAAAAACCCATGTTGATGAGAACTAATAAGTTTATGTTCTGATAAAAAATTTAGCAAAGCATCATTTACAATTGACTCCAAAACCTTGCACGAAACAGATGTAAGACTCACGGGGCGATAGTTTTCAGGGCAACTGTTCAGACCTTTACGCTTGAAAATGGGGACAATGTTGGCTTTTTTCCAATCGAGGGGTATCTCACCCGTGCAAATTGATTTTTTGAAGATCAGAGTAAGAGGATGTGCAATTGAAAAGGCAGATAACCCGTCTGGTCCATGTGTTTATTTGAAAGGTTTTTTAATTTCTGAAAGACGCTATGTTGATTCAAGTCAATATTTGATAAAAAATAATTCGTGCGGGTTGGAAAATCGGGCAACACTCCGTCGTTTGTAAAAACAGATGTAAACTGCTTATTAAGGAGGCTCTCCGGCGATCAAGGATTTGGGCCGTTTTTTTTAAAAACAGCCAAAATAACCTATCATTCTTGAAGAAAAATTGCCCAAAATACTAGTTCTGATGCTTTGACGCGCATATCTCCATAGCAAAAAATTTGGAAAAAATTGGACATTTACTCATTTTATTCGACTTTTACACAGATTCAGCAAGTAAGCCAGTGCATCAACGCTTTTTGAGGTTTTGCAAACAGACGATACGTAGATTTTATTAGTGGTAGTGAAACATTAAAACAATTTTATTGCGTTCTGTGCAAAAAAATCGCACAAGAAACCATTTTCAGAAGCAGCAGACTCAAATATAGGCTGTGTGAATACAAAACCAATTTTTCGGCATTCGATTATAAAATGATGGTAAGATATTTTTCTACAAAATTTTGCACAATTATAGCCTCAGGCTCTGCGCAGTTAAACAAATTTTTAGTTTTTTAAAATAAAGCTTAGAAATTTTTTTATACGAATTTTATTGCTCAGAGTTCGACTTCGAAAACACATAATGACATTTTTTATCCAAACCTAACATAAATGTTAAAAACCAAAATAATGTTCAACTAGAAAAGCGCATAAGCTACATTTTGGTATATAAAGTGTGACTATACGCAAAGAATAATCAGAGTTATCGTTTGCCGAAAATTCACTCACGTTTGGTGCTCTGGGAGTCACGTGACATGATCACGTGATTTGAAATTTTGCCTCCAGTGTTCTTTTGTACCATAGCACATATGTGTATAGTAAAGTTTGACATTTGCCAATTTTTTTGCCCATCTTCGATGTAACCCTCGATTCCCAGAGCGCCCTTTTTCATGGTGCATTAAGGTGGCGCTCACCTCAAAAAGTCATGTTTGGCGCTAAGCTCATGCTGTCAGTACTAATACCATTTTGATTTTACATCAAAGAGACCTCAAAAAAAACCTATTTACAATACCTTTCAGCACTTTAATGTGAATGTGTCAAATTTTATGACCATGTCGAATTTCCTATTCACACTAATTTTATTTTTGACCTAGCTCAGCGAAACTTCAACCGATTTTGACGATCTTGGTATCAATAGAAAAATCTTTCAAAACTCTAGACGTGATTGATCTTCGATTTTTTATTTCTATTTTTGATTTTGCAAAAAAACGATTTTTCAAAAATCCTTTGTGTTTGAGCGACTACAAAAAGTGCTGCGAGCCAAAATTTGAAAGTCGAAAAACTTTCACGTCTGCATTTATATTCTTTCTTTCATTGTGCAAATTTTCAACTCGATCGCAATCGGTAGCTGGGACCCAGGTCCAAAAAAAGTAGTCGATTTCGCTACACAAAAATGTAAGGTTTGCCCACACGTTTCACTTTTTCAAAAATTAGACCTTTTCTAGGACTGCATGTTTCCGTTGAAAAAGTTACCAAAAGCCATACTCAATTTTTTGAGAAATTAAATCAAAAATTTGACTTTTTCGAAGATTTATCAGCTTTTTAGGTTTTTCATTTTTGATTTGCATTTTCACGGCTAAATTACTCAGCAAAGCTTCAACGTATTCTTATGTTTAATACATCAATTTAAAGCTAAGAAACCACACATTTCAGTGATATGAGTGATCATTTTATATTGAAACAAAAAATTTTAAGCTACGGTTACAAAATTGTCAAAAAAATTCGAAAAAAATTTTTAATCACAATATGCACATCAAATGAAAGCCCTTTTCATTCTGAACAACTTTTCTTCAAGACATTATGATCAAAAATGCAGCTGAAAAAAATTAAACGCCAAAGTTGGTTTCCCTAAGCGCCACCTTAAGGTGGTAGTAACGAATGTGCAGTATTTTTCAACAGGATAGTATTCAATAATTAATTAACTTTATATCATAGTTTTTATACCGTTAGAAAGCGCTACTTTCCTTCTACATTTAAGCAAAGTTTTATTGTACAACTGTAAAGATGATTTGTATGGAACGTGTTGAAAGTATACCAATTTGGCTTTTTTGAGCGCTTTCAAATCTGGCCACTTTTTGACGAGTTTGAAGAATAAAAAAATGCGAAAAATGGCACAAATATTTAAAAGTGAATTATCTAGACCCAAAATGAACGATTTTATGATTTGTCAATTATATAATGAAATATACGGTTTCAAAGTAAAAAGTGTCTATTCACACTCAACTTTCGGGTTCCATATCTGCGCAAAAATATAAGCAATTTGAAAAATTTTCATTTTGGGTCTAGAAAATTTGCAAATGTTGATTCATGTTTATTTTTGAGTTTATGCGCTGTGCATGCGCTAACAAAAGTGGCCAAAACTGTTAAAATTCCATTCTCCTGTTGTGTAGTTTGGCTTGTTGGCTTGGCTTGCTCCAAAAAATTTTTCACATGATGCCGCTTACTTCATTTGTCGTTTTGTGTATATGAATCAATTTTTTACAGACGTTATTTTAAAAAAATACAGTTTGAATCAACTAATTTTTTTCAAAAATTTAAAAACCACTGCACATTCGTTAGTACCACCTTAAGGGGGCGCTCCGGGAATCGGGGGTTACATTGAAAACTAGCAAAAAAATTGGCAAATGTCAAACTTTACTATACATATATGTACTATGGCACAAAAGAACACTGGAGGCGAAATTTCAAATCACGTGATCATGTCACGTGACTCCCAGAGCACCAAACGTGAGTGAATTTTCGGCTAACGATAACTCTGCTTATACTTTGCGTATAGTCACACTTTATATACCAAAATGTAGCTTATGTGCTTCTCTAGTTGAACATTATTTTGGTTTTTAACATTTATGTCTGGTTTGGATAAAAAATGTCATTATGTGTTTTCGAAGTCGAACTCTGAGCAATGAAATTCATATAAAAAAATTTTTAAGCTTTATTTTAAAAAACTAAAAGATTGTTCAACTGCGCAGAGCCTAAGGCTATAATTGTGCAAAATTTTGTAGAAAAATATTTTACCAGCATTTTATAATCGAATGCCGAAAAATTGGTTTTGTATTCACACAGCCTATATTTGAGTCTGCTGCTTCTGAAAATGGTTTCTTGTGCGATTTTTTTGCACAGAACGCAATAAAATTGTTTTAATTTTTCATTACGACTAATAAAATTTACGTATCGTCTGTCTAGAAAACTTCAAAAAGCGTTGATGCACTGGCTTACTTGCTGAATTTGTGTAAAAGTCGAATAAAATCAGTAAATTGTCCAATTTTTTCCAAATTTTTTGCTATGGAGATATGCACGTCAAAACATCAGAAATAGTATTTTGGGCAACTTTCCTTCAAGAATGATAGGTCATTTTGGCTGTTTTTAAAAAATACGGCCCAAATCCTTGATTTCCGAAGCGCCCCCTTAAATGACGCATCACATGGCGGATTCATGTAATGCGCCATGTAATGCGCACGGCGCGTTGCATGGTGCGTTGCATCTGCATGCAACGCGACATGGAGCAAAATGCGCCCTCGTGTGAAACAGGCTTTAAGTTATACACTTGTTTTACTTGTATTGGATAGGTAGGTAGGTAGTGTAGTAAATTAGAAGAAGGTACAAATTTAGAAATACAATGAAAATTAAAAATTTACCAAAGTACAAGTTAACAAAACTTACCTACCGTTAACGCAAAAGGAAATAATTGAACTGTAAAGTGGCCCACAGCAAAAAAACAGGGTACGAGCTATAGACAAAAACGTGTGCGTCACTATATATATACGATACAATATAGTATAATACTGTACAAAGTCGCTAATATATACTTGTACGTATTTTCCCATCGTTTACCAAAACTTGGAAATTTTGGTAAGCGCTGTACCAAAACTACTAGTTTTGGTAGAGCGCTTACCAAAACTAGGAAGTTTTGGTAAGCGTTGTACCAAAACTACTAGCTTTGGTAGAGCGCTTACCAAAACTAGAAAGTTTTGATAAGCGTTATACCAAAACTAGAGTTTTGGTACAAGTTTGCTCAAAACTCCGCTGCTCTTAGTTTTGAGTAACAGTTATGGTACAAGCCTCCAAATTAGTTTAGTTTTAGTTATAGTTTTGGTAGGAGTTCAATTTTAGTTAAGTTTTAGTTTTTTCTTAAAATCATGATTCATATATCAAAATGTAGCCCTTCCACTCCTCTAGCTGAACATTATTTTTGTTTTTAATTATTTAGTGCGAATTTATTAAAATTGCATTTTTTGTATTTTCGAGGTCGGTCTCTCAGCACTAAAAGCAGTGGTATCATGGTCTAGAACATTATTTAAAAAAAATAAAAAATGTTCAACTGCGCACAATGATAGGCTATCTTCATGCCAAATTTGAGCCAAATCGGTTGAATCAGCAAAAAGATATCGAATCCCGAAAATTACCGTGAGCACTGCTCAGTATAATTTTTTTGAGCCAGCAACTTTGCGTAGCGTTGCCCGATTGCGCTGAAACTTTGCAGAAATTTGGGGACCCAAGACCCTAGTAAAAAACAATTGAGGTAGCTAAACAAGGTTACACGGTTTTTTAGATAATGTTAAAAATGCACCAAATCGAACACAGTTTTTGGTAAAAGCCGGTTTGCTGGCAAAAATGGACGTAAAAATTAATTTTGCCGTTTCAAACATTTTTCGACTGCTATTTTGTGTCTAATGATGCGAATTGATGAATTTTTAATAAATTTTTGCTCAATGTTCACCTATTTGGCAGTTTGTCAGTAAAAACTACAAAATTTGGCAATTTTCCAAATATCTTGATATTGGTATCAAATGAAAGCATACATTATTCTGAGTAACTTTGCTTCTTGACACAGGTCCGAATTCGTTAGCTGAAAAAAGTTATGGCCCAATACCTTGATTCCCGGAGCGCCCCCTTAATTGGGCTGTAACCAATACCGTTGTCCCAATCTACATTGGGTAAATTGAAATCACCGAGAACAATTATTTCACTTTGAACCAAGCATTGATGTTTGAACTGTAACAGAAAATCTTCGTTTGCTGCCGGAGAGCTACTAGGTGACCTGTGAACTAGACCAAAAGTAGAGATTGTTTAGATATTTTTAAAACAATAAACAAACTTTCAATTAAATCAAAGTTACATTTTTGAACGCTGCAAACTTCAATTTTTCTGTCAATCAAAATGACAACACCGCCGTGTTTGCGGGTTTGTCTGTCGCACCGAAAAATGTTGTACTTAGAGTTAAAAGGAAACAAAATGTCTTTGTACGATTCATTAAGTCACGTTAACATACAATATGGGGGCAATTGTTACCGTTGACGGATTTATCTATCTCAAATTTTAAGTCGTCAAACTTGTTTGTCAAACTTTGCGTATTGTAATATATCACGTTTATACTACACTTATTTTTCAAAGTATTGCAGAAAGGGTTAAATTTAGGGTTAGGGACTGTAGCTAGTTTACCGCCAAGGGTACAATTTGCCCGTTATAAAATTTCACATTCATGCCCTGACTTTTTAGGCGGTTGACCTCAGCACGACGTTTTCTGTCTCTCTCACGTTGTGCAAATGTCAGATCTGGACGAACCCAGGCCCCCGGTAAGCCAAGGCCATCCCGCACATTCTGAAATCCGGTCAGAAACGCGCGGCGACCACTGGCGTTTTTAAACCGAATTTTCAGAATGGGCGGGTAGCCCCCCATACGGGCAGCCGAGATTCCATCTCTGAAAGTCTCGACAATGTCAGATCGACTTACATTATTTATTGCATCAGCAATTTTACCCACAGACTCTGCATCAGCAATACCGTTATCTTGATTAGCTTCAGGGAGACCCAATAATACCAAGTTCAGTTTTTTTCCTTCTGCTTCGGCAGCTTCCTGAGCAGCAGCTTGGGCCAGCTGTTGGATTTTTGGCATGATAGACTCGACAACTTGAACGACGATTTCGGCGATTATGGATTTGTTGAGGGCGGGTAATTGTTGCATAGAGTTGTCAGAACGGGCCAGTGGAGGAAAATCGTGCTTAGATATCAGTCCAGGTGAGTCACAGATTTGGCAGAGCCAATAAAAGCCTGAGCTTGAGGAAATAAATTGATACACAGAGTCAGGCCATCCAAGACACACACAAATTAGCATTCACTGTAGATACAGTAGTTGTAGATATAGATTTAGATACAAATTAGCATTCACTGTAGACCAAACGGGAGTGGAATTTCGGCTTGCGATTTCTTTTCGCAAGTACATAAGTAGCTGTTGCACAATCAATAGCTCATTTTGCTCGCCTCAACGTGATCGAGCGGTCGCAAAAAGTCATTTTTGATGAATATGATTGATATGTCGAAAAACACTAAAATCGCGATTTTTGAAAAGCATAAATTTGGCTAAATTTTTTAGATACTATCGATTTGCCAGAACACAAATTTTGCGACCGCTCGAAAATGACAAGGTGCATTTGTGTGCCGAATTTTAACTTTTTTCGTTGAGCCAATTTAATAAAATCGCAAGCAGAAAATTTGCGTTTGTATTCACACGCACTATATTTCTGTCTCATGCAGAAAGTATTGCATTAGTTCACAAAAAAATTATACCACACTCAATAAAACACCAAAAATTTTTAATTACGTTTCAGTAAAACACAACTGTTAGTGTTTTTCAGCCTTTCAAATTCATTACATACGTGTAAATTCACTGGCTTGTGAAGGTATTTCCGTGAAAATCTGACCCGTATTCACATACTAACACTAACACCTAAAATTAGTGTAAACACTAAGTTTAAGTGCTTTGTAGCACTAAATTTAGTGCTACGAAGCACTTAAAGTTAGGGTTTACACTAACTTTAAGTGTTAGTGTTAGTATGTGAATACGGGCCTCTATTTTTCTTAACGAAATTTGCTCAAAAATGTTGAAAATTTTCTTGTGATATGTACCTCAAATTGAAGGAAATTCACTTCTGATCAACTTTTGTTCTTACGATGCATGTTTATTTTTGAGCGTTTTCAAAATAATGGCCAAAACCCACATTTCAGGAGTGCCACCTTAATAAAAATATGAAACCCCCATCGTCAGCCATGCCCCCAATCTGATCTCTAGCCCCCAAAATAGCTGTCGCCCCTTTTAATAAAAATCTGAATTGATATATTTGGTGTTAAAACCCTTAGGGGTCGAATAAGTCAGAAAAACGGCATTTTTTTCGATTAATGATCCGGAGTTCCCCTGTATCCTCCAAACCTAGGGGGGGGTCAAAATTAAAGGCTCTTTCGAATAGACTAGGTTAGAAATTTGTAGAATGTAAGCTTTAGCTGGAAAACAAACTTTGTCCAAAAATTATTAATTAAACTTTACATGAAAATTTTTGCGCAAAATTGGATTTAGGCAAAAACACTCCATGAGACGAAAACCTGCTGCTACCATTGAAAGAGAAACTTCTAAGCTACTAAATGCTGGAAAAATTTTGTATATAGGTTCAGGCTTTGAACAGTTAGAAAACTTTTTCTGAAGCTACCTGGACCAGGCTGACAGAAGCGTTGCAACACAAGTAAGGTTCAATACAATATTCGGGCTATATCTGCGAAATTTTTTAAATTATGAAGCGAGTTTGAGGTTTCTTAGTGTGATAAAGTTATTTTTGATGCTTCTTAACAGGTTTTTCATTCAAATTAGGCCTCAGGCTTAGGCTTAGGCTTAGTGCTTAGGCTTAGCGCCTAGAATCAGAGCTCAGGCTTAGTGCTTAGGCTGAGGCTTAGTGCTCACAATTAAACTAAGTTGTGGGTGAAAAAAAATTAGTCTTAGTTTTCTGCATCAAATAAAAGGACATTTGCTACTGTGGAATAATGAATAAAGCTGAACTTTAAAACCAAAATTGCCCGTCGGCGCGAGCTTGGCTCTGAGCATTAGAGAAGATGAAGCATGAACTAGGATTTGAAGCATTAGAATTAATTGTAACGACGTATTTGTGCCTTAAATGTGATATTTTTTGTGGGAGAAAAATGTTTGGTAGCTATCTGCTGGCAAAAAATTATAAAATTTTGAATTTTAAGTTCATTTTAAGTAAGTTTATTTCGCCAATTTTATAATGAAAAAATCAACATTTTTTGGCCAGAACGAGCAAGATATGTATCAAATAAAGCTGAATAAAATATATTATTATGTGTTAATATATGCTCATAAAATTTCAGACTGATATAATTTGCGAGCATTTCTTATTTTGCGAGAGTTAGCCCGAATATGACGAAAATTTAAGATTTTCGACAAAATTTGAATTTTTAGAAAAAGCTTAAAATCAACTTTTTTTCGCTTGCCAAAAATGAACTCAGTGCATGCGAAAACCCATAAAAACGTGTTTTCACGCAGAAAAAGTACAAGTTTGAATTTTCCAACCCCCGCCGAAGATGCACCGGGGAATTCCAACTGATATTTTTTCACCGTGAAAACACGTTTTTATAAGTTTTCGCATGCGCTGAGTTCATTTTTAGCACTTTCCAAGCGAAAAAACGTTGATTTATACCTTTTCGAAAAAATTCAATTTTTGTCGAAAATCATCGTTTTTGGGAGTGGGTAATACCCAGCCACCCTGCCTGCCAGCCCCGGCTCCAGCCCCAGCCATCTTTGGGCAAAACACAGCCACCCCACTAGCCACCCAATTTATATCCTGATTAAAATGTTAGTTTGAATTTTTCCCCCTCAACCGAATCTGCACCAATTAATACAGCTTTGTTTGCAACATATTTAGCTCAGCCAACAAAAAAAGAGGCGAAATATGCATAGTTAAATTGAGCTTACATATCAAAAGTTTTAGTTTCTTTTTGCGTAGACAATAAATTTATTACATTTTTCTATAAAAATATGCATCATTAGTCATCATAAGTAGCCATTTCTAATTAATTCGAATACCATATATATTATATACGATGTGAAAACGTCACTGATGCTCAGCACCAAGCTGGCACTGACAGTCAAGTTTGGTTTAAAAGTGCAGCTTTATTTATAATTCCACAGTAGCAAGAGTCCTTTTATTTGATGCAAGCAACTAAGACTAACCTTTGCTGACCCACCTACTAAGCCTGAGCCAAAGCACTAAGCCTAAGCCTAAACCTAAGCCTAAAGGCCGATTCACACGCTGCGATTTTGCCGCAGCGATTTCGCCGCTGCGGCAAAACGCACTGTCTGAACAAACGCAGCATTTTATCTGCGGAATGCATGCGTCTTGATATTTCCGCTGCGTTTTAAACGCCAGACTGCGATTCGGCTTGCGATTTTAATGCGTTTGGATGCTGCGGACGTCTTGGTTTCAACAATATTCGCAAAACTGTTTGTCATATTTTTAAAACCGTGAAGACGCAGCAAAATACTTTGCGAGACGCAACGTTTGTTCAGACCCTGCGTTTCGTGTGCGACACCCTGCGGCTTGCGTTTTGCGTCAATATTGCAGCGGCAAAAACGCACCGTGTGAATCGGCCTTAAGCACTAAGCCTAAGCCTAAGCCTGAGGCCTAAAAAACGTGCTAATATGCATCAGGAATAACTTTACCACACTAAAAAACCCTAACTAACTTTATATTTTTAAAAAATTTGCAGCTATAGCACGGAATTTGTACGGAATCGTACTTGTGCTGTAACGCTTCAATCAGCCTGCTCCTGGTGGCTTCAGAAAAAGTTCTGTAACTTTTCAAAGCCTTTACCGATTCACAAAATTTTTCAGCATTTAGTAGCTTAGAAGTTGCTCTTTCAATGGTAACAGCAGGTTTTCATTTGATTCAGTAATTTTGACTAAATCCAATTTTGCGCAAAAAATTTCATGTATATAAAGTTTAATTTTTAAACAAAGTTCGATTTCCAGCTAAAGCTTGCGTCCTACAAACTTGTAACCTAGCCAATTCGAAATAGCGTTCAATTTTGATCCCCCCGCTGGGTTTGGGTGATATAGGGGGACTCCGGATCATTAGTCGAAAAAATGCCGTTTTTCTGACTTATTCGACCCCTAAAGCCTGGTTCATATTCGTCCCTAAGCGGTGTCCTTGTCCTTAAGCGTTGTCCTTGTCCCTGTCGCTAGGTGTCCTTGTCTCTGTGTCCTCATGCTTTGTCCCTGTCCTTAAGAAATGTTCCTAAGGTCCATAGGGAATGTCTTTGTCCCTGTCCTTAGAGGTGATTGATTAATACTACTTGAGGACAAAGGAATAGTTTTTCTCACATGAACTAATGCTCAAACGTCATTGGATAAACTGCGTTTAGTTTAAAGTAACTTGAAAAAGTTATCAACCCTACTTATAAGCTGAAAGAAAAAAAATTCAAAATGTCGAATATGGGATTCGAACTCTGATCCATAGGTTGAGAAGCAAAATTCATAACCACTCGACTTCCAAGGCATGGAAATTATATCACTAGAACATTTTTATAAACTTGCAGCATGTTTCAGGCATAGATGCGCATAGGGGGGGTAGGGGGGGTGTTCACCCCCCCAGAGGGGGGTCGGCATCCCCCCTTCAGACATCCGACACCCCCCCTCAACCCCCCACCCCCCCTCTGATGGCCAAGAGTGCCCCAAAAATGAGTAAAAAGTTGAAAAATTGCAAAAAATTTTCGCCTGCGCCGAAAAAAGTACCCCAAAAATGAGTTGAAAATCGAAAAATTCTGAAAAATTTTCGGCTGTCACCGAAGAATGGCTAAAACTAGGGACCACCGCCTCTTCCGTCAAAGGTCGGGCACCCCCCTTTGCCAATTCACCACGTGCATCTCTGGTTCAGGTTGGTATAAAAACTGAAAACAAAATATTTTTCACGCACAAATGTGTTAAAAAAACCCAAAAATAACGATAGAATTAATATCGCAACACAAGCCCACAACATTCTTTCACTAGTAGTCGAGTTCGTCCGTGATTGGCAGTTCTTGGTGTTACATGTAGTAACTGCCGTATTTTGATTGGTCGAGTTGTTTAGGGATAGGGAAAAATTAGAACACTGCTCAAAATTGCTTAGGGACATGGGGACCGTCCTTATGGCTGCTTAAGGACAGTTCTAAGCTGCATAGGGACAATTATAAATCAAAAGCAGCTTAGGAACAGGGAAAAGGAAGATGACACCAGAAAAGTTTGAATCAAACCCGCATAGGGACAGGGACATTTCTTGGGGACAAGGATAGTAAGGACGAGTATGAACAGGGCTTAAGGGTTTTAACACAAATAATTTCACTTCAGATTTTTATTCAAAGGGGCGACAGCTATTTTGGGGGCTAGAGATCAGATTGGGGGCATGGCTGACGATGGGGGTTTTATATTTTTATTGAACGATGGGGTAGAAAGCGAATTAGGGTTTTATATTTTTATTGAACGATGGGGTAGAAAGCGAATTAGAATAGAAAATAATCCCCCCCCCCGCTTCAGTCTGACCCACCCGTTCTGACCCTTCCGTTTTGCTTTCAAAAAATTGGCCAAATTCACCAAAAATGTCTAATTTTCGACCCAATTCACAGGAAACAATATTTTCAAAAAGTGACGGAAAACAATTGGCGGAAAAGATTTTTCTTTCGTTGTCAGCCTTTATTTTTCTCCAATTTTCTTGCAATGTTCTCAAAAATTTCAGTAAAGTATCTGCCTTTTTTCCGCTTTACTTTCACAAATTATCTATTGGTTATCTGTCAAATATCAGTTATGTTTCCTAAAAGTTATTGTCATATTTCATTATATTATCCCTCGTTTTTCAGTACATTTTTGCCCACTTTTTTTGTTAAATTTTATCCATTTTTCCGTCACATTTCAGCTATTTTTCAGCTCAGTTTCTGTTACTTTTCAGTTATATATCAGTCAGTTTTCGTCCTCGTCTTTGTCACAGTTCCATCTTTTTTGTGCTGTTTCTCCGCCCTTTTTTGTAATATTTCTGTCATTTTTCCGTGACTTTTCAGCCATTTTTCTGTCAAGTTTTTTGCTGTGAAACCTTTACTTGAATTTTTTTGGTTTTCACACCATAAAAAGTTGGTTACTGTTTACAGTGGTGCAATTGCACAAATGTATGTTTCTGTGGACGTATGAAACATGTTTATGCATACAAATAAAGCATATTTAACGTTATGGTTTACCCACAACAGTCATTGTTATTAGATAGGTTTTTGTAGTCTGGCTTGTTTAGTTTCGGCTCAAGGATTGATTTTCATGCAAAATTTTTTCTTCTTCAAGAAATCAAATTTCAACTATTCGGTTCGCAGCGACCGAAACCTATTTAAAAATGAGTTTTGTGATACAGGGGTGGCACAAATTCTCATACGGCTACGTTGTTTTTCTTTGTTTTTATGCACACGTTTATGAATGTAGTTTGAGCGGGGCACAGGAAACTTATTTTTCAGAAAAAAACTAGATCACAAAAAATTATCTGGTTTTTTCTGGTTTTTTTCAAACTTTTTTTATTTAGAAAAGAACAGAAAAATTATTTAGTTTTTTTTAACTTTTTTCCAACTTTTTTCAGTTTTTTTCTAGTTTTCTAAGTTACGAATTTACGATCTAGTTTTTTCTGTTTTTTTCTGGCTGTCAAAATACGATCTAGTTTTTTTCTAATTTTTTCTTACTTTTTCAGATTTGCCCAAAATCGGTTTTTCCTGTTTTTAGTATTTTTACGCCATTTTTGTCATTTATTTTAGTCTTTTTTTCTGTAATTCTCATTGTAATGCATTGTTTTAACTTATTTTTCCTGTGTTTTTGGTGGGTTTAAATTTCTAGTTTTTTCTAATTTTTTATTAACTTTTTTCTAACTGTTTTTTGCTTTTACTAACTCAGTTTTATTAAAACTAGATCGTGAGACTGGCAGTTAGAAAAAAACAGAAAAAACCAGATTTTTGTTAAGAAGAATTAGAAAAAAACTAGAACAAAACCAGAAAAAAACCGGAAAAAAATTAAAAACCTAGCATATACATACTAGAAACAGTGCATAAAACAGCTAGACACCCTCAAAAAACAACTCGAATTCAGTTTCAGAAAACGTATATAAAGAGCATTCACGTGGCTGAACAATAAAGGAAATCATCAGGGAACACTCTGAAAAAATTGAAAATGTCCAAGAAAAGGTTGGTGAAATATCAGAAAAAAACCGGGAAAAAACTAGAAAAAAACCAGAAAAAAGCCAGAAAAAACGTAGAAAACAGCTGGAAAAAAACTAGAAAAAAACAGAAAAAAGCTAGAAAACATTCTCTATAGGGTTAGAAAAAACCAGAAAAAAGTAGAAAAAAACTAGATCGTGAGACTGGCAGTTTGAAAAAAACCAAAAAAAAGTCAGAAAAAAGTTGAAAAAAATTAGAAAAAAACCAAAAAAAAAACATAAAAAAAACTAGATATTCGTCAGGAAGAACTAGAAAATAACAAGAAAAAACCAGAAAAAAACTAGATAATTTTTTCTAGTTTTTGTCTGGTTTTTTCTAGTTTTTTTTCTAGAAATAATTTTCCTGTGGGGGGGATTCAAGATTCAATATATAAGCATGTGTTTTTAAGGGATTTAGATTTTAAGTGCCTGAACCTGAACCTAAGCCTAACCCTAAGCCCCATACTAGCCTATGATTGAGCTCTCCTTCTTGCAAGGCTCATCACATGTGAGTGTGCGTGTGCGTTTTCAAGAATACTCAAATTCAGCCTTTGATTAGGATTTAGGCTTAGGCTTATGCAGTATGCTCAGGCTTAGTCCCAAAGATATTAGCAGGGGCTCAGGCTCATCTTAGGCTGAGGCTCAGGCTTAGTTTTACAATGAATTTTATATGTTTATATATGATGAGTCTTGCAGGAAGGAAAGGCACGTAAGCCTAAGCCCTAATTTTAATTTCAATTTTTAATTTATTAGCC
This sequence comes from Trissonchulus sp. WLG1_4, assembly GCA_030248245.1. NCBI lineage: Eukaryota > Metazoa > Nematoda > Enoplea > Enoplida > Ironidae > Trissonchulus > Trissonchulus sp. WLG1_4. The sequence goes on along the minus strand of JASANF010011826.1, from coordinate 36,188 downwards.
TAAGCCTAGGCCCACGCCTACATTGAGACCCAGTTTGAATTTGGTAAAAAACCGGACGATTCTGATGAATTTGGCCAACTTTCGGAAGGAACCTGGTCAACGTGCCTTTCGTGTTGATTCTAAAAGATTGTAAACATTATTCCGATTCCATTTAAACATTCGAAACAGCATTTTTAAAGGTAAAAATTGCGTCATTTTTGGGACTCAATAATGAGTTGACGCAGGGGGAGGGTGTCCCTCTAAGGGGGGAGGAGTACCTAAAATTTTGAATTGAATGCAGTTGGGGGGGGGAAACTAGTGGACCTATCTTTTTAGTAGAGCACCTTGGGGGAAGCATTTTTGCTTCAAGAACCCCTATTTCATTTTTTGGATTTTCTGAGGTATGATCCCCCGAAATCTGAACCCTCACTGAGGGACGTTTCTGCAATTTTTTTTTTCAAAAACCCGTGTTTTCTCCGTTCTAAACATTTTTAAATGGTGTTGGAATAATGTTTACAAGTTTTTGAAATCAAAACAAAGGCACGTTGAACCCGTTCCTTTCAAAAAAATGACCAAATTCACCAGAATCGTCCAATTTTTGACCAAATTCAAACTGGGCCTCAAATTAGGCTTGGGCTTAGGCTTAGGCTTAGGGTTTAGGCTTAGTATGGGCCTTAGGCTTAGGCTTAGGCTTAGTATCAGGCTTAGGTTTAGGCTTAGGTTCAGGCTTAGGCTTAGGTTCAGGCTTAGGCTTAGGCTCAGGCTTAGGTACTAAAAAATATAAATTTTCAGCAAAATCCTGCCAGCTTAGCCTGGAGATTTCTGCTAGCTAAGCCTAGCGATGCCTTAAACATTATAACGCACTTAAAACTATCCAAAAACAAAGACTATAGCCATTTTTGGCTTCAAACTTTGGCTTACGTTCACTTCCCAAAACACTGAAAATTAAATTTTCAAGGGGTCATAGCTCAGAAAATACAAATCTGCAGATAGGGGTTCTATTACAAAAAATGTTTCACTTCAAAATGAACGAAAAAAAGTTGAAAAGTAAACAGAAAAAGTGGACGAAATAAAGCGGAAACAGTAAAGAAAAAACGCGGAAAGGTCAAAGAAATTAAACAGAAAACTGAAAGAAATATAGCGGAAAAGTGAAAGAAATTAAGAGGAAAAATAGAGGAGAAATCTGTCAGAAAAGTGGAAGTAAAGTAATCGAAACCGTTTTTCTGCTTCAAAAAGTGACAGAAAAAAGGCGGAAAATTAACCGAAATTCTTCTTTCACATTTCTGCTAATTTTCAGTTTCTTTTTTAAAAATATTTTTCCTGTGATTCAAGTTGGACCTCAATTTAGGTTTGGGCTTAGGTTTAGGGCTTAGACTTAGTATGGGGCTTAGGCTAAGGCTTAGTCTCAGGCTAAGGCGTAGGCTTAGGCTCAGGCTTAGGCACTAAAAAAATCGAAATTTTCTGGAAAAACTCTGCCAGCTTAGCCTAGAAAATCCTGCCAGCTAAGCCTAGACGATGCCTTAAAACATCATAATGCACTCAAAATTATCCAAAAACGGATTATAGCCATTTTTGGTTTCGAAATTTGGCCTACGCTCACTTTCCAAAATACGGAAAATGCAGTTTTCAAGGGGTCATAGCCCAGAAAATCTAAATTGGTGAATAGCGGTTCTAGTACTAAAAATGCTTCCCTTGAGGTGCTCTACCATAGGAAAATTATTGCTAAAAAAAAACTAGAAAAACAAAAAAAAACTAGAAAAAACTATCTAGTTTTTTTTCTGGTTTTTTCTAGTTTTTTCTAATTCTTCCTGACGAATATCTAGTTTTTTCTGGTTTAGTCCTAATTTTTTCTAACTTTTTTCTTGTTTTTTCTAGTTATTTTCCAACTTTTTTCTGTTTTCCTGCTGCGCCACAGCGCAGCAGGCTTCTTTAGAATGAGTCTATACAATTTGAACGTGCAATTTTGGTGAGAGTTGTGTGCGCGAAATGTGTCTGTTCTGTTGACTGTTCATTGTGTGACTGTGTGACTGTTTATGAAATACATAATGTACATCGTATGTACGTAGCTCATCGGAGCTAATTTGCATATCCAGCTTATTGTGTGGACAATATTAACTTATAATACTTGGTTTGGTACGATAAATAAACATGCAGAAGCCTGTCGCAAACATTTTAAAACAAGCATCACAAACATCTTAAATCAAATTCGTATCAAAATACTATCACAGTCATTTGCAATTTTCGTTCTCATATTCTCCCAAATTGTTCATTTTTTCAGTATTTTTTGCAATGGCATGGGCTGAGCCTCTGCTGTGATTGTGTTAATTTGTCACATTACGTTTTGTAAACAGCACTAAAATTTTTTATGCAATCACTAAATTTGGCGCACAGTTACAAGACATGTAGTCTCACAACTGACAACTCCTATAGGTAAAACTTCTTAATAGTCATGATTAGGTATTTGTTTCGCGGAGAGATACTGTATGTTTGATACTTCCTTGTCTATTTTGCATTAGGTTTTGCTTGCTTGGCTCAAATTGTTTACAAAGTATCACACATTGTTCACATACTGCTCGTACTAATACTCAATACTGCTATCTAACAGTTTCACACAATACACAGGGACTGCTAAAACTTCACGGTACACTAAACAGTGGACATTTAGAAAACCAAGTCTTGCAGCTGTGGATACGATAATATACACACGAATGTATACATTTTCGGTCATTCTGTCTGTTATGATTGCAGCGCAGCAGGTTTCATTTCACGGAGTGATAATATAGGTTTGATATTTCCTTGCCCATTTTGTATTGAACTTTGCTTGTTTTTCTAGTTATTTTCCAACTTTTTTTGTTTTTTTCTAGTTTTTATCTAACTTTTTCTGGTTTTTTTGGAGTTATTTTCCAACTTTTTTCTGGTTTTTTTAAAGTTATTTTCTAACTTTTTTCTGGTTTTTTTCTACTTATTTTCTAACCTTTTCCTGGTGTTTTTCTAGTTATTTTACGACATTTTTCTGGTTTTTTTCTAGTTATTTTCTAACTTTTTTCTGTTTTTTCTAGTTAATTTTCAACTTTTTTGCTTTTTTTGCTGGCTTTTTTCTAGTTATATATACATATATACATATACGGGGAACAACCCCATTACTCCACCGAGAAAGAAACCATGGTGCCTTCTTAGGAAATGGTCTGCTTTTAAATGGTCTTACTGTATATAGTCAAAAGGGATAAAAATTACGAACTCAGCAGCATAAATACACATACATATATACAGACAAATGCATAAATTGCAAAGCTGATAGTAATATTGGTTGCTCACTTATTAAATTACAAAAACTGGTAAAACTTTGTGGTTTATATACATATTAACATATACAAGACGATTGGATGACTTCAGCACAAATACGAATTTTCTTAGTATATATATATGTTATATATATATATATATATATATATATATATATATATATATATATATATATATATATATATATATATATATATATATATATATATATATATATATATATATATATATCAGAAAGGGATTGACCTGAGTTTCGGTTCCGGTTCCGGTTCCGGTACTTTTTGGCTCCGGTTCCGGTTTTGGTTCCGGTATTTTAAAAGTAACGGAACCGGAACCACTAATTATCTGACAAAGGATTTTGCTTTTAATTTTGTGTTGTTCGTCCATGAAAATTTTCCGATAGGCCTCCAATTGACCACAATCGGCCTAAATATAAAAAACATTCTTCTGATTTTGTTCTGGCAAACCTCTTGCGACTCGTAGCTAGTTTAGTCGTAGTCTTCTTTCTTATTCTTTTTCGTTGAAGCTCATGCGTCCAACATTATGTACTGTACGCGTACACATCTTGCATACTTTATATATTACATATACAGTTATATACTGGCTTACTACATTGTTATCGTTTGTGCTTTATTTTTGTAAAACGGATATTATAGTATTTATAGTATATACTAGTACTAGTACATACAAATAGCTTCTGATTTTTTATTCTAGCATTTTTTCTGTTGCAATGCTTGTTCTTAATCAAAAATGCTGTGCTTCTGTGTCCAATTTCTTGTATTAATTCAACTACTTGAATGAAAGCCAAAACTCCTTTCACGCTACATTGAAAAATTTTGTAATCAGTGTAAACCTACTATCTAACATCTGAGAGGGGGGGCGACGGTACAGCCGCCCCCCCGCCCCCCAATTTTCTCAAAGTGGATTTGTACACAGGGATCTCCCGTTTAATTTTTATCGCCCGGTCAAAAAAATTTCCGATATATACGTCCCCAGTTGAACAAATTCGGCCTAAAAATCGATAATTTCCTGCAATTTTTTCCTGGGGGCCAACACCCCCAGACCCCTGCGAGTTTGTGTTAATTGCTTTTATAATTATCTTTCTTAAAGCGTGTGCACGTGTACATGAGTGCATTGTCTACAGTTTGCTTGCTAAGTACACTATATCGCTTATCCTTTTACCTGTGTTACCGTTACCAAATCTACAATTTGATAGTGAATCGTGGTCTATAATGTCAAAAATGTTTGGATTATGGAAGCTCGTCGGCCCACGGTTGTGCATACAATGGTGTACCCAGGGGGGAGGGGGGAATGGGGGAATTCCCCCACAAAATTTTTGCCGGTAAGTTTTCACACAAGGGTCCCCCTGTTGGTTATTATGGTCAGGCCGAAAAAATTTTCTGATACGTCTCCAATTGACCATGGCCTAAAAATCTAAAATTTTTTCCAATTTGTTTTGGAGGCTGCCGTCCCAAGACCCCTGCAACTTTATTGTTCAGTGATTTGGCGTTTCTAAGGCGTTTTATAAATGTTAAAAATGGCAAAAAGTGGTTTTAACCCATTACAAAAAATCGAAAAGGCGTCCCCCCCAAAATTTTTTCTGGGTACGCCACTGTGTGTATATAAATTTTTTTTGTTTTGAGCCCCATTATAACTTTCGATTGCACTCTGGTCAGTGGTCAGAAAATAGCATCTTTTTTGAACGAAGTATGCTCAGGTGTGTGTTGTTTGTGGCCTTAAACTTGAGAAATTTCGAGTGCATTTCAACACATTTCAAAAAATTCCGGATTTTTTTAAAAAAGGGGTTGCAGCAGGGATTTTTTGCGTAAAAACTGTATATATTTTTAGAATCTAGGGTCTATTAGAAGGGTAGTAAAAATGAAAGGAAAAGTAAACAAATTTTTTTTGCAAATATTGCAAAATATAGGGTCTTTTTGAAAAGAGTTCCGGTTCCGGTTCCGGTGTTTTTAAGTGGTTCCGGTTCCGGTAGTTCCCTATTTATTTCAAACATTTTCAAAACAACACGCAAAACATTGATAAATGAATGTTTAAACGTAGAAAAAATCTGAAATCAAGTTCTAAATGCCACTCAGGTATACATATGTTCACTGTTTATTAAAGTCCTCAGTCATCGAAGCGGTTTCCATATGAAAGAAGAAATCACCTTCAGCAATGTGTCCTCGGCGCTTTTTGGCGGCATATTACTTGTCTCCTCAATTAAGCGCTGTAGTCTAAAATACTTATAGACAAACTTTTTATAAATGAATGTTTCGCACAATGCTGAGACCAGTTTGATTATTTTTTGAGGAGTGTCATTGGCCAAGCTGTCTGCAAGACTTGATTTATTTGATTTTCGTTATGTGCACGTAGGCATTGTAGAACCGCTTAAGGAATCAAACTTGCTGGAAGCAATATTGCGAGCAGGTGGCATTTGAGGCCCAAACCGCGGTTTCTCAATCCAGATCACATCCGGTGAGCTAAGTTTGTGTTGCTTGTGACAGTTTCTAAAATACATTAACACTCAGAGATTAGAAATAAGTTTGTTTCGGGCACTTCGCCCTCACGCCTATGTTTGCTCTGTACAAAAAAATTAGGTGGAATCGGCGCAAGACAGCAAAATTTAGTAAACTATAAGGCTGACGCTAAACAAAGGTCAACCAGGGAAGTTAGCTGTCCCATAGTGGCGTAACTTGTCTTGTCTAGCTTTATAAATTTTACAGCAAAATGTCAATAATGGCCGTTTTTTAAGCCCGCCAAATTTTGAGTGACTTTACATTTGACACACTGGATATGCCAAAGGCAAAAATTTCACATTTATGCACACATTTAAAAAAAACTGTCTTGCTGCGCCTATGATTTACACGTAAATGTGATTGAATTTCCTAGACAGTTATAAAGCAGCCCCCTTTATTGGTGCATATGCATGCCAAATATAAGTCACGCATTCGCTATATATTTTCTACTTTTTTGGAACAACACGAACACCAATTTTCAACACTTTCAAACTGATGCAGTAACATCAGTTTTTACTGACTGATAGATACAATGTAAGCGCTAGTCGTGGCCACATTGTTTATGCAAATTTTAATTCAAAATCTTAATATTACGTTATACCTGAAGCAACCATTGGACTTTCCGCTCCATCATCAAAAACGCCGTCTCAATCGAACTCAATTTCTAAGGCAGTCCGCAAAGGACTTCATTCCATTGGAAATCGCGTCCATAGGTGGAGGTGAAGGGCCACCACCTGCAGTTTTTATTTGATCTAAAACAACATATTTTTATGTTACGTATTGTTTCGCTGCTATAAACGTCCAAGATTAGTACGTACGTACGCGATGAAGTTATCGTATTAGTTCTATTTAGTTAAAATAGCTATCTAGCTAATCTTGACTATTTACATATGTCAAATGTACAGTTACTGTGGGAATTTAACTTCGGCACAGTTGTGCCACTTTTTTTTTGGGGGGGGGGGCGGGGGGAGTGGTTGGGGCTTGATATAAAGGTCCTTTTTCTCTCTCCCTTCATGGGGGTGCGCCGACCAAAGTGGGGGAGGGCGCACTAAAATCAATATGAAACGTTCTTTTTGGGGAGAAAATTTCTATTATACGTATGTTATTACACAATTTCTCGGAAAAAACCGCTCCACGGACACATTTTCTCGGAAAACTTTTCCTTCGAACACATTTTTCCGCAAAAATCTGCCCCCTTTAAACATTTCCTGGTATGCTTTTATTAAAACAATAGCCAAAACATAAAACATAATGCTTGAATTTCTACATTTACACACACCTTTACACATTTTCCACGTATTTGTTATTACACTATTTTTATAATGTATGTAATATGTATTACAGACGACAGCATGCAATACTCGTGAAACGTATTCGGACATATTATGTATTGTGGATTCTATATCGCCCTACCACTGATAAGTATATATACTTTCTTCTTAATTTTTTTACTCAATTTTGCGAATAATTTGACATCGGTTTGTGTATCAAATCATGAAATACAAAAATTATGAAAATTTCTGAAAAAATGTAAAAATTTTTTATTTACGCAAGATGTTCCTGCTACCAGATTAGCTAAATCGCCCTCAAGGAATTTGCTATAAACGCTTCTGAGATACGAATTTTAGAAAATACAAAAAGTTATGAAATTTTTCGAAAAAAATGTGAAAATTTTTTATTTGCGCAAGATGTTCCTCTCACCAGATTAACTAAATAAAGCACCCTCAAGAAAGTTTGCCATAAATGATCTTGGGACAAAAAATTTTGAAAAAAACTAAAATTATTACGCTGACAACATTCATTTAAAAATAAATTCATACCAGTTCATTCAAGCATTAAACATTTCCCACCCACACAATGAAAACAAAAAGTATTACGTACACGTACAAAACGTGCAAAACCAGTTGTATAAGCTGAGAGAAGGGCGGACGTTTCCGAGGGGGGACACATTTTCCCCGAAAAATGTGTCCCGCGGCGGATTTTTTCGGAAAAATGTGTGATAAGATATGTACATGTAATAGTAAATAGACCATTGTTTGCGCCCAAAAAAAGTGTATCATATTGACTTTAGTGCGCTCTTCCCCACATTTGTCGGCACACCGCTACAATTGGGGTGTGGGCAGCCCTTTTTTTGCCTCAACCACCCTCCCTCTGCCCATGCAAAAATTTTGCCTAAAATTATATCAGCAAAAATGACCAGCATTTGTCATAGTTACAGTAACCAAAAACAAAATATTCACCAACCTCAGCATTATTTTTTTTGCTTTTTGCAATTGGTTTTGAGTTAAAATTTCAGCTGCTCTTTTAATTTTTACTGGCAATATTTAGTTTTTTGTTGATTTTCAAAGTAATAGTAACCCAAGCTTCTTTTTTCCTGCCGCCACCTCAGCGACGGCAGGCCTTTATATTGCTTTATGGCCTAAGCTGGCCACTAAGCAGATTGCAGGATTTATGTGTCTAAATTTTTGTTTGTCGGGGACTTATGGGTGATAGTTGCTTAAACTATGATAAAAGTTTAGTATAATTTAATTAATTTTATTATTTAACTATTGTGTAAGTCATATGTATGTGGCATAAAATTGAATTAAATTTTTCAATCAAAGTTTATACAGTTTTTTCAACATTTTAAGTTTTTAAAATGTGTTGTGCTTCATTCCTAATTTTATATTCATAAAAGTCAAAGTTTTAAAATAGCAAAGTGTCGGTTTATTTGATTTGAAACATATTGTGTTTTTTCAAAACGGCCGGCTGAATGAATTCTGATGCTAGAAGTTGGATAATTTAAATATTCAAAAATTTTTAGCTTTTTTTGCATTGTTGCATTGTTGCAACAATAAGCAGTCGTCTTAAGTTTATAAATGTATAAATATTTATCTGTAAATATCGACTAATGCAACCGCCCAGACTTTTCCTTTTACCCTGACCATTTGGAACCGCAGGTAATGAAAATAGAATGAGCTAGATAGCTGGGCAACTAGACAACTAAATGTTATGGGGGTTAGGATGACATTACAGTAAAATTTTACTAAAAAATTTCAAGTCACTTGCTGAATTAATATAATTTTTTACTAATGATAAAAAATAAAGGGGATCGCTACCAAAGAATAAAAATGCACAGTGCTACATTTTATTAAATTTTTACTTCCCCTTTTACTTTGAGAAACTAGGTAAGTCTTGGTGTATATGTATAGTAGGGCCCTGCACCACGGCCGCCGGCCCGGGCCGGGCCGGGCCGTGGGCCGAAAGCTGATGGGCCGGGCCGGGCCGTGGGCCGAAAGCTGATGGGCCGGGCCGGGCCACGGACCTGACTTGGCGGACAAAAAAACTAAAAAGGATTCCAACTTAACTAAATATTTGCAAAAGTCTTAACGTCTGAAGAGTGGACACTGTGAAAATGAAAATGTTTGCATGTGTTCAATGGTGCATTGTGCACCTTTAATATATTTTCTTAATATATCTTCCTTATTCATTAATCGTTACATTGGTTACTGATCGTTGTTGGCAAATTAATGTAACTTTTCTCTGCTGTTGTCTAGTGAGATTGTTAACAATCTAATAATTGTAAATGAAAACCTCGGTACGAATCAAGGGCTTCCCAGGGGGTATAAGGGAATCCCCCCGCCCCCAGAAATTTTTTCCACTGAGTTTTTACACAAGGGTTCTCCATTTGGTTTTTATTGCTCGGCCGAAACAAATTTCCGATACGTTTTCAGTTGACCAAATTGGGCCTAAAAATTGAAAAACTAGAATTTTTTTCTGGTTACACCATTGGTACGAGTACCACTATGTGACCGCTATATGAGAGTCTACGGACCATTGACACTTTCTCCTGCCAACGGACCGGGCTGAAAGACGACTCTGAACGCACAGGGCGGGGCCTAAAAAGGCTCCTAACGGACCGGACTGGGCCGACGACAAAAGGCAACGGGCCGGGCTACGGGCCGAAAAAATACGCCCGTGCAGACCTCTAATGTAGGGGTCTCGAGGGGAAGAGCTGTCAAAAATTAGAAATTTTGGGGCAATACTTTTTTGAAATTTGTTTAATTCTTCTAAAATTTGGCGCGGCAGGGACAAACTTAGTGTAAGTGCTGACTTTTGACAGCAGAACTTTACTAAAAAAAATTTGCATGAAACTGCTACTTGTTTCCATCTATTGTTGTCTGGTCCTTTCGCATACAATCAAGATCGCGCGCAGTTTTAGTTCTTAGTCCAACATTGCCGTCAACAATTCCCTTTAATAAGCAAAAAAATTGACAGATCGCATTTTCTTGCAACGGGGTTTTTAGTTTGCAGCAGCAGCACTAATCGAATCAGTATTCAACACAAGTACAAATTATGCAAACCTGAAAGTAAATGTAATGAAAAGCATACGTACAAGATGGCTTGAGAGAGATATAAAGTGAAATTCAAGGCGCACCGTAAGTTAAAAATATAAATTTTCATTCACTGTTCCATCAATTAATCTAATTTCTATTGCTAAAAACTATAAAAGTGCATAATGAGAAGTATCAAAAAAATTATAAAAACTGGCTAACGAGCGAAAATAATGCCAGGACTACCTATCCGATATTTTACGATTTACTACCAAAGAAGTTTTGGTTAACAAACTGCACGATACAAATAACATTTAGTAAAAGCTCCGAATTACATCTCCTCCAGCAAAATTTGACACTTATGCAACGTTCAAACACGCTAATATCCAAAAATATGTAGATTTGTACGTATATTTCAGCGCAGTTGGTGATTGTCTAACCATGGCGGACGTGATGGATTTCAACGCACTTATTAGAGTGGTTAACGCTGCGCCACGTGATAAGTTGAAGCTTAACTGAAGCTTAGCACCAGGTTACTTTTTGCTGGCGTTAAACTCAAACTTAGTTAATTCTAGGTTAATATTCAGTGGTGCAGCGGATTCAAACAGGAGTTTTAACTGTTATTTAACTAAATAGATTTAACTGGAGAGTAGCTCCAGCTCAGACTTAAGTTAATCCGACTTAGTGCAGTTCACCGCAAATGAGTGATGATCTGACAAGCAGTAATCCTTTCTTGTGTGTTTAACAATCAAGATTCATATATCAAATTTTAGCAATTGCAATTGCCATTGTAACTGTATTTTTGTCACTTAAGGGGTTAGTGTCGCGAAAGCAGTCTTGCTCATAGGCTGTGAAAATAGAACTTTTTGTTTTGAAGTAGTACATGCAATGAGAAGCTAGTCCAACGCTGTATGGTAGCAAATAATTACTGCCAGACATCACACTATCAATATTGACAAATATCTTGGACCAATCGTCATTTGTAAGCCAGACATCACACAATAGGGACATAAAAGTTCAAAAAATCAAGCCAGATATCAGATTGGCCAGCTTGTGAAGTACACATAATGTGTGGACGCACAATTTTTTGCGACAAAAAAGAAAAAAGAAAATTAAAGGTTCGTTTTTCTTCTGATTTGAAAATAAGCGTCTAGATTTTCCACAATTTATCATTATTGCTGCTACTATTTTACAGTTTAAGTACACCTTCACAGTTCAAACTAGTATTACTCCACAGCCGCTACAGTAATCTGCACTAAATTTTGTGTGCATAAACTACAACATATGTGCTATTAGTCTGTGTAAAAAAACTAAACAGAAAAATTGATAAATGTGACTAAAAAATGGAATGTGAATAGGTTTTTTTTTCGTCATTTTTCCGACTTTGAGACATTATTGCAAACTATATGCTGCACCAATTTTGCTGAAACTTGGCAAAATAACTTGCCTTTTGGTAGATTTTTAAAATATAGAAAGAACAATTTCTAACATTTTACTGAACAAGTTTTACAGTCGCGAAAAATCGACTGCTTTCGCGACACTACCCCCTTAAACAATATTTTTTGTTATTTTGTCTGAATTTTTTGAAATTGAAATTTTCGAGGTTAGTCTATCACTATCAGCCCTGAAAGCAGTGGTATTATTTCCTAAAACAATAAGTATAAAAAATAAAACAATATTTAACAGCGCACAATATGAGACTAATTCTAATTACAATATATTTACAATATGTATTTACAATATATTTAAAATATATTTACAATATATTTACAATATATTTACTTTAGTGATAAAACCAGGTTTCACCTTCGCACTGATTTTTGTTTTGCACCAGGGTTTTTGTCCAGGCGCCAACGTCAGTACTACGTCAGCTTGCCGTAAGCAGATCATGTGTCCCCTCATTTTAAAGCGCTTCGTTTAACCAATCGAATGCTGAAATTCCAAAATGGCTGCGACTCCCATAACAAATGTTACGCGGATTTTAAGGTTTTCACACCATAGAAAACTTTATCATAATTGAATTGTAATTACTAAATTACGAAAAAATTTCTTTTTCCTTAAGTCCTGAAAGGCGCCATAACTGCCCTTCAAATACTCTGACAGACACAAGACACAAGAGTAGCATCATTGATTTGCTGGCGTAAAGGGCTTTCAAAAAAGGGGTGACATGACTAAGTAACTCTTCAGATTATCACCAAACAAATATATCATGGTACGATCACATGAGAAGGTCTTGTGACCCCTTGTAATGTGTTCTAGTCCACGTACTACTAGACTTGCTTAATTTCATATGTTTATTCACACACAGCAAACAATTAGCAAACGTTAATTTAAATCAATCAGGACCTTGGCTGTGTGGTTACGGTAGCGTGCTTATTAGATTGATGATGGTGATTTTGCTTACTCCTGTTTTTAACGTATCCTGCTCGCGACGCCAAAAATGTAATGTGTTCTAAGTCCACGTACTACTAGACTAACGTAATTTGATAAGTTTATACACACACAGCAAACAATTATCAAACGTGAATTTAAATCAATCAGGACCTTGGCTGTGTGGTTACGGTAGCGTACTTATTAGAGTGGAAAAACACAAAAGTTTAGGAAACCAGCAGAAGCTGCTAAGCTGAGCAGCCACCTGAACGGAAATTGAACTAACTTATGAACCCGTAAAAGGTTTTATATAGTACGGGACGATTGGGTAAGTAAGTAAGCCTAAACAGAAGTCAGCATTCCAAGATGCAACGGAAATCAAATTACGTAGTACGTACTGATAAGAATTTCTAACTGAGAACACCGTAACCACACAGACCAAGCAAATAAACGCGAAGGCAAATACAAGCTTCTGAAACTTAGCTAAAGTCAATATAAGCAATGATAATGGAAATTTTTATTTTAATTTATTGATTTTGTCACAGTACTCCCCCTCTTAGCGTCTGAGTCCTCACGGACCAGATTTCTTCATGTACAGTTCGAGTTGTGGGAGGACGGCAAAAAGTTCACGCAGCAAATAGAGCACGCTTTTTGGTGACCGGTGATAACCGTCGTTCCTCAGGCTTCATTGATCTCGCAGAATTGGGATGAGGTCTATTAGCACCACCTTTTTGAACGGAATTGCGGCCTGTCTCACGGCTGCATGAGCAGCACGCACTGCTCCGGAAAATTGATCGTTGTGCCTAGGAGAAAGAACAAGGAAAGCGGATAGGTCGGGGGCCGAATTGGAAATGTTTTGCAACAGGACAGGATAATGTCGTTAAATGACATTATTTGTAGCGGCGTTAGCTACGTCATTGGTGCCTACCACCAACGTAAGGGTCCTATATGAGGACAGATTGCGAACGTAGCCAAGGCTGGTGTTGACCTTTTTTGGTCCTGGTCTAGCAGCGTCAACGTAGAGTCCGGGAGTAGTGTCCACTGTTGTTTGGCCATAGGCTCTGACTAAACGGAACTGTGAGTCAGTGACAACGTAATGTTTGTCTCCTGCACTCCCCCGATGCAGAACTAGACTATTCAATAACTGGTTAGCGGAGGGACCGTATCGGCTCAGACAAATGTAGATTTGACGCATGTGGTCAAGGATATTGTCGAGGAGTCGGCTCCATTCTTCATTGGTTGGTTCTAAGTCTGATCGCTTTTCATAGCCTGGTAGACCAACACAATGAGCGATCTAATCAATCACTGGTAGCTTAGAAATCGCTTCACAGAAAGATGCTCGCGATTATAGCTGAACGAATAGTACACCCGACACTAGTTCTTTCAGTTCAACTGACAAAAACTGTTCGGGGAGAGGTGTACGGTGCAATTGGCGGATAAATCTACTCAGTGCCACATTTTCGTCCTCACCCATCAGAACACAGGGAGCCTGTTGGCAGCGTCCCGGATTTCCTTGCCCAAATATTGCAGCACAAAATAAGCCAGTGCGGTGACAGAATTACGGAAATTTACACCGCAGATAGTGATGGACTTATCGCCAAATAAAGAGAGCGCATGACCGGAGTCACGGATATCTAGCATGGTTGCCTTCTGCCGCTCAGCGATGGAGTCCCCATCGCCCATCGGCTCATCGGTGAGTAGGTCGATGACGCATAGTACTTGGATTGGTGCAGCGGGCTCTTCAGACTTGATTGTCAAAGTCTTTCAGGCTGGCGGACGATGCGGTTTGACAGTTTGGGGTCCCATTTACGTCATTAACTGAGCAAGAGGATGTTTGTTTGAATCTCGCTTCACTTTCCTCACTGCCCCCTTCTGCCTCTGAATACTCTTCCGAATCTGACGAGATAGATTTTTCATTCTATTCTTCTGAGGGGGTGAGTCCCCGCTTGGATTCGAAAGTATGCGTCGAACAGTATTGAAATAAATGCCTAGGCGAATGGTAGTGTTGATCATATCCCCTTTATTCAGACAGCATGGTCGCAATGGTTGTGTTCAGATTAAAATTTATCCACGGTTTCGTTTAAAGGATCCATATTGAGTCAATTGGCTTTGTTTTGCGTTTCGTAATTTTGAAATAGAGTTTAAATAATACAAAATAACGTAACGAAGTGCCAAACGTCATAACGGAACAAAATAATAGAAATATGCGGATGATAGAACAGAAAACAATTTATATACAAATGTAGGTATTAGGTAATTATATCATAAGTAGAAAACTTGGAGTTTTTGTTTAAATAAAATGAAAAAGACATAAAAGACCTAACAAGTTAACACGGAATTGTAGTCTTGTTAGTTTTTTTAAAAAGTTCAAGAAATAAATAATTATTGTGGAGTGATTGTGTACACGTATATAAGCTGTAAGCAACAACCATACGGACTAAAATTCTATAACTATGGTCTGACTACAGCATGTTTACATATTGTTCGGTTGAATTTTATTTACTGTACACAATTTGTATCAGTTTTGATCTTGGCTGGAAACTTCCACAGGCCGCTGCTTATAGGATTTCATTTTGTTTATATGTATCTACTGGGGGGGGGGGGTTGTGTAGCACGATTTTCAGTTCCCGTTTGTACCAATACATTAGGTTCGCTGCATTTAATAATTTCAAAGGGACCGTGCCATCGTGGTGTTATCTTGGCAGCTTTATTTGAACCAACTACAGGAGAGTATATCATGACGCTGTAACCTTCCGAATACGTAGTGGGGTGAGCAGATGTATTATAATGCGTAAATTGTGCCGATTGTGTTGTGCTGATAGCTTCTTTTGCACGTTCACATGCTTCACGTAACCGTATAATCAATTCGTCGGTATATGTCCTTTTTTCCACATATTTGGACGGCGTCATACAGAGCGCTGTATCACTGGGTACTGTCAAATCACTTCCAAAAGCAGATGATACGGAGACTCGTGAGTCAAAGATTGTACACTAGAACGATACGCCATTAGTGCTAACGGAAGCTCTTTATTGGTTGGTTCTATGTCTGATCGCTTTTCATAGCCTGGTAGACCAACACAATGAGCGATTTAATCAATCACTGGTAGCTTAGAAATCGCTTCACAGAAAGATGCTCGCGATTGTAGCTGAACGAATAGTACACCCGACACTAGTTCTTTCAGTTCAACTGACAAAAACTGTTCGGGGAGAGGTGTACGGTGCAATTGGCGGATAAATCTACTCAGTGCCACATTTTCGTCCTCACCCATCAGAACACAGGGAGCCTGTTGGCAGCGTCCCGGATTTCCTTGCCCAAATATTGCAGCACAAAATAAGCCAGTGCGGTGACGGAATTACGGAAATTTACACCGCAGATAGTGATGGACTTATCGCCAAATAAAGAGAGCGCATGACCGGAGTCACAGATATCTAGCACGGTTGCCTTCTGCCGCTCAGCGATGGAGTCCCCATCGCCCATCGGCTCATCGGTGAGTAGGTCGATGACGCATAGTACTTGGATCGGTGCTGCGGGCTCTTCATATTTGGACGGCGTCATACAGAGCGCTGTATCACTGGATACTGTCAAATCACTTCCAAAAGCAGATGATACGGAGACTCATGAGTCAAAGATTGTACACTAGAACGATACGCCATTAGTGCTAACGGAAGGCTCTCATCCAAAGATTTTTGACTGAAAGCGGTGCACAGTGAGAGTACTTTAGCTACTGTTCCGTTAAATTTTGCCACCAACCCATCTGTCTGCGGGTGGTACGGACGTGTAAAAATTTTTTGGGTAGAAAGTAGATTACAAGTGTCTTGCATTAGTTGAGATGTAAAGTTCGTAGTGCATCACCAAGACCATTTCTACTGGCGTCTGTGTACAAAGTATACGGCAGTCTGAAATCGGGAAATGTCAGTATAGGTGATGACGTGAGCTTATCAATATGGGTACGGAAAGCCTTTTCGGTATCGTTCGTCTAAGAAAATGGTACATTTCTCCGAGTAAGCTGATGCAGTTGTTCAGCAATTTTTGAGAATTGGTGAACAAATTTCCGATAATAGGAAGCAAATCCTAGGAACTGCCACTTGTTTCAGGTCGCGGCCATTCTTGGACAACTTTAATTTTTGACGGATCGACTTTCAGGCCTTCAACCGACGCAATATATCCCAAATACGAAACTTCTATTTTGCAAAATGAGCACTTGCAGAGTTTCAATTTCCATGCGTCTCGTAGTAGTCTATCAAGGACTTTACGGATATTTTACAGATGTTCAGTGAAACTCTGGAAATACACTAGGACATTGTCTATGTATACTAAGCAGGTGCGTCACTGTAGACCTTTAAGCGTAAACTCCATATGGCGCTGGAAGGTCGCTGGAGCGTTGCAGACTCCAAACGGCTTTCGATTGAATTCAAACAATCCGGATAGTGAAGTGAATGCCGTTTTTAATTTATCTTGTTCTCTGACAGCAATTTGCCAGTTACCGGATTTCCGCCATTTCGCTGCTGCTAGCGAATCTAAAATGTCAGACATTCGAGGCAGTGGGTAAACGTCTTTCCTGGATACGCAATTCATCTTTCAATAGTCAACGTAAAATCTGTTAGTCCCATCCTTTTTTTGAACAATGACTTTTGAGCTTGCCCACGGAGATGTTGATGGTCGGATAATACCTTGACGCTCCATATCCTTTATTTGCTTATCTAGCGCTTCACGTTGCAACAACGGTACGCTATACGGCTTTTGTTTTATCGGAGCAGAATCTTGAGTGGCAATATGATGCTCAACTTTGGCAACCAATTCAATAAATTGATCGTTGGTGGAAAATACATCGCCGTACTCCCTCAATAAGTTTAGAGCTTTAGTTTTTTATCTGGTTGCAGTTCAGACTCCCCGAACTCGAGTGTTTCCAGATTGATGTTTTCATAGTTTGAGTTGTTTGGAACAGTGGTCGTAACCTATCAGCAGTGTTCAGCTGGCAACATTTTATAGCTGTCAGTTCGTTCCACTTTGCTGTCACTGATTGGGATAACTTCACCAAGCCTCGTTCCAGCCTGTAATACCATTGCCCTTGTTGCTAATTTAACAACCGCATTGGTATCAGGTTTCCTTTTAGTGAAACTATAATAGGTGCCACGTGTACCGGTGACCGTCGCAGTGCCGTTTTCGTCAGTTCTGTCAAATAATCGCCACTTTGGTTCTCGGTCGTATGAATTAATTATTTCTGATCTCGGCGGTAGTTTTACAGTATCAATAAAGCACACCGGAGCGGATTTGACGGTGTTTGTGACTTTTTGTAACACGTCCATTCGTTTTCCTGCCAGAACCACAACATTTCTGCTAAAATTTTGCCCAGTTTACGAAGGCTGTCTATTCCAAGAATTAAGCTTCTCTGCGATTAGGGCTTTGTGCTTTATCTGCTTTGCACCTACTTCTACAGTGATGTTTGCGAACCCAATGACGTTCAGTGAGTGACCTGTGACACCTGTAGGCGGCTGAACTGTTGGTTCCATTTCCACTTTCTTTTTCAGAAAACGCGGTTGCCCTATCGTAACGCTCAATCCTGTGTCCAATATTGCACTCACTTTTTCTCCATTCACGGATACCATTAAAAGAGTTTGATCTTCCTCACATTCGATGTTTGCCAGTGTGGTTGTCTTCCTGCAAAGGATGTGGGGGCCAGGGCGTCAGTTTGCTGAACGCCTTTGAAATAGACCCAAGGAAACTGCGCACAGATTTGGTTCGTTCTGTTACTTGCACCGTGACAGTATTTTGTTCACCGGCTTCATCATCAGCATTCACTTGGATCGGTGGTGGAAGTGGTAGTGCTAAATTTGGAATGGACCTGTTCCGCCGGGCAATGACAGAGTAATGTCATCGCCGTGCAATTCGACGACGTACATAATTTCCCATGAAGGGTATATTCACTAAACTTCGGTCAAAACGTAATGGTAAGCAGTGCACCAGTAGGAAACATGCAGTCACATACAGACAAACAGAAAACACCCAAATTTGCCACGGACTGACTTGGAATCCAGCTAAGAAGCTAAACATTCCTCGATTCACCACTCCTGAGGCTAGCCTTGTGGCGGCTGCAGAGGCTTTCTGTGTCCGTTAGAACCAAGCTGACGTAAGCTGGCATTATGTTTTGCAAAGCCATTCATAATGTCGTTCACAGAGATCTGACTCTGAATGTCGCCCCAGTTATAAATGATAAATTGATGAAATATTCTTTGTAGACTTTCAAAATCAACCATTTCGGACCAGTTCCAGTGAAAAGCTCTGATTTCTTCTAAGCGTTCCCTATCTGATAACACACCGGTTTGTCGATTGTATACGTACCCTTCCCCATCTAGTTCTATCGGCATTTCTTCAAGCAAGGCACAGTCTGCCGGTATCCCATGTTGATGTACTATATGTGAAGACCTATCTAAGTATCTCGTGTGCCTTTCTCCGTAAAGAATGAACCAAATAGGTATTTCGCGATAGCAGTCTGTTTTCATGGGTAAGAACCCAAACATGCTGCCATTTAAGACCTTGCATGGGAATGTTTCTATATATTGTCCCGCTGTGAGAGCAAATAGGTCGCTTCTCCCAAGCAGTGCGCGCATCGCTCTAGCGCATGGCCAGCGCTTCAGCTCTTACTAAGCAAATCAGTCTCTGCATCGTTTGACAAGTGTTGCGAAAAAATTATGTGTATGCAAATTTTACGGAGCAGTCTATTGTAAGCTGCACTGCCTGTAGGGATGCCGCCAACAAGTCTTTGGTAACGATACCTTGTCGTTCTGATTTATATGGCTCTTCACCTTCAGGTCTAAACACATTCTCAGTGTGTCGTTTTAATTTCATGACGGTATTCCTTTATAAAAGGAATCCTAAGCACAAATTCGTTGTCCTGACAGTCGACTGCTTGCTGTTGTTTTGTAGTAGTTAAAGCTAGGTTACTATCGTATTGTCTGATGTCCCTTTTTTGGGTGTCTCTTTTGGGCTCCGTCTGTGGTTGCGTGGTGGTGCCCGGCTTTCTTCCTTTCTTTTGTTTTTCCTTTTCTTTTTTCTTTTCTTGTCCTTTAGGACTTAGTTGTCTTGCAGAGCACTTTTTGAATCTTTTCATTTGCTGACATTTGGTCGCTGTTACATCTTTCACTACGGAGTTTTCTTCAGGTGTTTATCATTGAAGAAATAGAAGAACGTTTCTACAGTCTGTGTGACTCTGACACATCGCCATGCTTTGCTGATATATTGTATGTGGTTCCGCTTGTAGAGTTGTAGGATCTTTATTTCGATCTTGGACGATATCGTTGGGACCGCAGTTTTTGAACACGGCGCTACATCAGGAATTTTGCAAAATGTTTGTCCAATTGTGGTCTGACATACCATAGGGCGAGATGGTGGCGTGGCATCAGCAACAGTTAAAATTACGGAGAATAACAGTACACAATACCAACTTTTCTTCAAAAAACAACTGACGAAATTTTTCTTATAGTATGAGGCAAGCGCTTGGTCTTTGTTGTCCTGTGCGTCATCAGTGTCTAATGTCCACTCTGCAACGTTACTGTTTCCCGTTCCAAACTGACTACAGCCGACGAACGCTGGGTACTTCTCTTCCAGAAAATTTTTGAATCGATCCTTCAGGACTTCATTTTCTTTATTGCTCCGCTTCTGGCGAGTGGACCACCTGAAACAAATAACCGACGGGAACCACAGGATTTTCTCGATCGGCGTCGTCCCTTGGATTGTCAATCTGGCCACTCAATACAACATTGGTTCTTCCATTTTCTCGACGAAAAGTGTACGGTGTCTGCGGTTTTTTGAAGAAACCGTCAACACTGGGTCTTCATGTGGCCGGGTCTGCCATCTGGTGTCCAACTCGGAGGTCCAGGGCGTCCCCCGACATCTGCATCTTCATTGCTGGGTTTTCTACATTTGTCTCAGTTAGGCGTTTTTCTAAGCCACAGAAGGATTCTTGAGTGCGCCGTTCTAGCCCTTCTAAAGCCCTCTGCCAGTCAGGTACTTTGTTGAATGGTGTTCACTCGATATATTCGCTAATGTCATTTGGAATTTCGTTGAAATTGCTTGAGCTTTCGTTCTAAACACTCAATTCGGTCTGCTTGTTCTAGAATTAGTCCCTGATCCACGGATTTTGCTTTGGATACTTGCGCTGTGGATCCGGTACGGAGCGGAGCTAGCGTTTTATGCTTCTTGGCCAGTGCGACTGCAGTTACAATATCCTTGGGATCTGAAATAGACACGTTTTTGTTGTTGTTTCCAAACCCGCTAGAAATGCGTCTCTCATGATTTTATCTCGAGGCTCGGCCATCTTCGGATAAGCAGTCACGCACAAGCGCCGGATTTTATATGCGTAGTCGGACACAGCTTCTTGAGGTCGGTGTTTCCTGCGATTTAGCTCTGCTGCACATACCCTTGATCGCTCCGCTGTCTGCAGTGCATTGCGCATCGTCATACGGAGTCTCACGTAGTCTGTTTTGTCTTGTTCACCAAGGTCAGCATAGACACGGAGGGCCGTTTAACGGAGACTAGCGGGTAACTTACGAAGTTTTGTTTCCACATCCCAGTCGTTCGCTCTGGCGATTAACTCAAAGTGTTTGAAAAACTCATCAAACTTAATAAAATTTTCTGACGTAAATTAACCAAGATCCATATACGTTGACGCAACTAATATCCGAGACTCAAGCGTTTGTAGACGCGAACGGAGGTGTTCTAACTGTTTATCCATTTTTCGACGCCTGTAACGCTCCGCCTTTTCTGAAGGCGCTAAGTCACCAGATGCGGAATCTGTCTCTCCTGGTTCAGAGTCTGTAAGATGTACGGGCATATGAAGTAGGGTGGCATTGAATGCTGGAGATACGGAAGTGATTTTGCTTACTCCTGTTTTTTAACGTATCCCGCTCGCGACGCCAAAAATGTAATGTGTTCTAAGTCCACGTACTACTAGTCAGAAAGGTCACTGCTAACCGACACCAACTGCCTGACAAACATTCACACAAGCTTGGACAGAGCGAAAAGCCAGCCAAGCTTCCCGAAACATTTTAGCCGTAGTGATGTGAAGCAGTAAAGTTAGCTAGTTTACCCAGTGAGAGCCTTAGGCTAGCCCTACCACAAGTAAAGTTGTCAAAACAAAACAATTCCCACGCTGCCCAGCTAGCCGAGACGTCACTGATGCCTGCGTGGCCTCAGTGAATTCGGCATCAGTGATGCCGGAAAAAAATGATGCCGGCTTCGATGCTCCCGAAAATTGATTGATAGGTCGTTGAAATAAGATTGAAAATTGATCAGTAGGTCGTTGATTCTGAGCGGTACTGTACAAGCTTCTGAAACTTAGCTAAAGTCAATATAAGCAATGATTTATTGATTTCGTCACACCCTCATTTTAAAGCGCTTTGTTTAGGGCTGAGCAAAATCCTAATCTTTATCCGTGTACACGGTTAGTTTTTAAGGCTAATAACGGCGTGTACACGCTATCTAACGGTTACTGCAAATTCGTTGCGGAATGATATTTTTTAAAATAGTTACATTATGTATGTATATATTTGAACAATTTTTCTTGTTGCGGCACACCGCAACAGGTTCTTATGATGACCCTGGATTGAAACGTAAGGCTGTGTGATGAAATTAACAATAGGTGTGTGTGCGTGTGTGTGTAATTATATGATCATGCCTGTGGATGACTTTTGCAGGAGGTTTCTCTACAACACTGATATGTGAAATACAACGTTTAGCTTGGTGAAAGTTGTGTGTACGTTTGTGAATGTTTTGTTCAGTGTGGTTGTGCGGATCTACGTGAACAGGAGTGTCTTCAATAAATGCGTCTGTTTCTTAGTTGATTGTTTTGCGTTGCATTGCCAATTTTAAGCCATATCTCTTGGGTATAAGTCAAATCCAGCTTTTAGGTAGTTTTAAATGTGACTGGTCCACAAGTCTCCAGGTAAGTTATACAAACTGCTTCCGAAGAAAAACTAAATGACAAGTTATGCGGGTTTAACGCGTTTGATTTAGGTATGAATCAAATCCAGCTCCTTGCGTAAGGTGGTAATTACGTAAAGTTTTTGCAAAAATTAAAATAATACTTGATCGAACATGATCAAATTTGACAAACATTGCAAATGTAGACAGCATTATTTGAGCTAATTTTGAAATTGATTCAAACTTTATGACTAAGGTTAATTTATGGCTCAAAACTTGGATTTTTAGTGTGTTTTTTTGAGAACTTTGGAAACTATGTAAATTTTTGTGGCTCTTATGCTACTCAAAAAATGTGTAAGTAAGCTGAGCCATTTTACCTGCATTAGTTTGGTCAAGAGTACATAATAGCGTCTCACTCTATATAGAAGAAGAGTGAGACACTCTCCAGCCTGCCTGTGTTCTAGCAAAGGCAGATGCGCTGGTCATTTTCAAGCTACATGTTGACATTCTGTGCAAAATGTGGCTGGCCAATCAGAAGCGAGCTCCAATTATCTGATTGGCCAGACGCCTGTGCACGTGCTCTGATCATAAAACGGGATAGAGATAAAAGGTTAATAACTCATTATTTATTTATAGTCTGCTTGCAAAAACATTAAAAAAGGTTTGCAAATGCCTTTGGAAATATTTTGGCAAACTTTCAGCGAAATTGATTGAGAAACTTTAAGAAATTGAGAAAAGTTTATATCTCAAAAGTTTCTCACTCAATTTGGCTGAAAGTTTACCAAAATTTTCATAAAGGTATTTGCAAACCTTAATATCCATAATGTTTTTGCAAGCAGAGTATGAATAAAAATAAGCTAATAAGCTTTTAACCCTATCTTAATGCTTATCAACGCATCAGCGATTATATACTAGTCTGTTACGCAGAGAATCTACGCGCTGACTGGTCAGCCACATGTTGCACAGAATGTCAACATGTAGTCTGAAAACGACCAGCGCAACTTCATGTGCTAGAACACAGGCAGGCTGGAGAGTGTTTCACTCTTCATCTATATAGAGTGAAACGCTATTATGTGCACTTGGTTTGGTACGTAAAAAATTGGGCTTGGTGAATCAGCTGGAAGGAAAATAAAGCCAAACAGTGCTCCTCATACCTTTTCATAAACATGTTTTAAAATGCAGTGTGACAAGTATTCTGTTAGTATGTGTTCGCTATCTTCTCAACTATATTTCCGTGAAAATGAACAAGTCGCCAAGTGAAATTTACTAGCTGTTTCTGGAGACTTAGCAACAACTGCTGCGCTTTTATCCCGTTTGTTTTGGGTATGAATCAAATCCAGCTCTTTGTTTTGGCAAAGTGGATTCTTATTTTTTTTTTGTTGTAATTTTTTTTTTTTTTTTTTTTTTTTTTTTGGTTTGGTTGTTGGTGGGACTGAAACCGTATTCCCGCCCCCTTGGGGCTTTCGGTTTGCTCCATAAGTCCTCAAAATAAAATTGTCGATTTTCTGTAAAATAGAATTTTACAGTTTGGTGAGAATTGGTTTTAGTTGGAATACAAAATGAGCTCGCAACAGGTTTTTTGTCAAATATGACAAACTACTGTAAAATTCTTACTGATTTTTTGCAGCAAACTGTTGCTTGTTAGTTATGTTGTGAAACTCACAGTATATGTACCTACGTTTATGCTCATCGCTCATACGCTCATATAATCCCATGTTGATTGTGTACTGTTAAGGCAGCAGTTTCGTTAGGTCCACAGTTTTTATCAAAACTCTGACAGCACCTGCGTCCCATTAAAGAGAGGGCTACCTGTATAAGTGAAAAATTTAGGTTCTCCGATTCGCTTCAATTTTGCACACGATGTAGTCTTAGTGAAAGCGCATCGCAGATGTAACAAACTGGAACCAATGCTTTTACCAATTTTTTGCTAAGGACTCCCAAAAATTATTTTACGTGTAAATCATAGGCGGAAAAAAAGGAAAGGGTTAAGCAATGTGCAAATTTGACTTTTTGTCATCGCAAAAGTAGTATTTTCTTTAGAGCCACATTATGAAATTCGAATGCAACTCTGGCCATCTGCTTTTTGTGCATCAGATACAGCGGATAACGTAGTTTATTTCTAGCATTCAACAACCTATGTATTTCGCAATTTTGCCTGGTGAACGGACATGTGTAGCTCAAACTATAAATTGATCCTTAAACATATTTCCTAAATCTTTGTAACAAATGATTTTTGAATATAGAAGCTGACCCTAGACCTATGTGTTATATGTCACTAATGTTATAGTTATCTAGGGTGTTGTTAGTTATATACTTTGATGTTCTCAGGTTTCATGATAGACCTGCCTAAGGCTATTATTCACATTATCGCTACATGTCGGACAGTTTCTAGAAAATACCATTGTGCACAATTTATCAGCGGCCCCATTAAGACCTGGTCAACCCTAGTCTTTGATATACTCAATGAGTGACTGTTTCTAGATTTTGCAAACTAAAGTCCCTTACTAATTTACATATTACAGCAAATCTTTGTGCTTTAGTATTCTTAGTTTTTTTACGTTCTGGTATTTGAGCACAGGTCGCTTCACAGATTCACCTCTTCCTTGTGTCGCCAGCCAACGAGTGGAATCCTTAATTCCGATTGGACTTAATTTTTCATTTAATCAGTCCATTATATACATTGCCCACTTATGACTGTGTTTTATATGCTTGACAGCACGTAACACGTCTAATCGTTCAAAAACTCAGAATGTACCGCATGGAATATGGGGTGGGTTGGAAAGTGGGTAGTTTAGGGAGTCTCGGTCTCCGCCCCTCGGTCGATGACGATAACCACTCAACCCACGGACTGGAAATTCCCCGCAACTTTTCATTCGACGCAGGGCACTCGTCTCGGCTCAGTGATTTCGACGTCGATTATCGGCCAACGACCCCCCTTCCCGAGCGGGATCGAGAGCCGCTATCTCCTGAAAAAGTGGACCAGCCCGCTTCTAAAGTAAGCTTGGTTGGTAAGCCCGGTTCACCAGACAGAGCTACTTTTTAAATTTCATTTTTTACTTTAAAGGCTTTAAAATTTTGGTATATACAGAAGGTACTTTCTACTTTTCACTTTCTACTTAACAATGGATTCTACTTTTTACTAAAGCATTCTAGCCAATCACAAAGCTCTAACACAAGCTAAGTGTATTGCGATTTATTCTGATTGGCTAAATTTACTTTTTGACATTCACCAGCGCCAATGCCAGCGAATGTAAAGCTGCTTGCGCTTAAGAAATAATGAAGAAAGTAACTTTACTTAAGGCTGTGTGAACAGTTTTGTTTAAGCAAAAAGTATAGAGTATTAAAAAGTACTAAAAAGTATAAAGCAAAAAGTATCTCTGTGTAAACCGGGGGCCTATTCCTTTACCGGATTAAAGGGTTAATTATAATTGGACTGAACGGTTTAAAAATTATGCTCAAAAATGCCTTTCCAAAACCTCCGGATTAAATGGACTTAACTTTTAGTGCGCTACTTTTTAGTCGGACTAAACGAACTTAACTATGCACGCTAATGTTAAGCGTGCATGTTAAATCCGTTTAGTCCAGCTGTAGTTTAGGATGGGTTCGGACTAAAATTAAGCCGCAGACTTATTTTAAACCGTTTAGTCCGTTTAGTCCGACTTGTCATTCCAAAATCTCGGACTAAAATAAGTCCAGTCCGTTTAATCCGGTAAAGGAATAGGCCCCGGGCCTTAGTGTCGATTCATATTTACAGCCGTATGTCTGTTCAGGGGCCTGTAATCAAGTAGGTTTTTGTTTGACGTTATTCATGTTTAGGTACTGTATGCAAAATTGTTTTCAGACCACAGGTTGTCAACGTCAGAATTTTGCTCAAAGCACATTTTTTAGTCAGCACCAGAAGCATACATGTATGAATGGGGGAATGGGGGGACCCTCCCCCCGCCCTAAAATCGAAGGGCCGGTGGGGAGGGTCTCGAAAATTTTGGCAAAATTTAGTAAAAATGGCACTATTTTGGGAAAGTTTTGCAATATTTAGGGTGTTGTTGGCCAACCAGTGGGAGAGGGTCCTCAAAGTTTGGCCGGAGAACCCCCCAAAATCTTTACACCGTTACATGTATAGTCAGCAGTGTAATTGTTAGGTTTGTCAGAGTATTGGTGACACAAGCCCACTTTTATTGTCAAATCGGGCTAATAGACAGAAGTGGAATCGACCTACGTGAAGTAAAACATTTTGTCATTTGTTCAGCATAATTTGTAGAACGCGCCAAATTCCAATTGAACATTTGTGCCTCAGTGCTAAGGCCATGTTTTCCCTGGGCAGAAATAAGAAACAGTTAAAAAGGTCTTCTTTCAAAAATACAACAAAAATAAGACACTAAAAACTACAACAAAAATAACGCATTATAAAGACAGAATATGCGTCTCATACTGACTGTCTGTTTAATGGAGCTGTTTATTCCTTCTGCCTCTCAATCTGTATTTTCCGTTTTTTTCTTATCTCTTATTTCTTATTTCTCCCCAATGGGAGTCGGGCTTAAATGTTTACCTACTGCTAATAGTCGATTCATACTTACAGGCATATGGCTGTTTAGCCGGCACAATTACTAAATAATCACGCCACAATCTCATGTTCTACAGTCTCATGTCACTGGCGTAATTCTTTCGTCATTTTGCCAGTTGAAAGGACATAGCCTACGGCTGTAAGTATGAATCGACCCTTTTACTATATGTATCATAAAG
Source organism: Trissonchulus sp. WLG1_4 (assembly GCA_030248245.1). Classification (NCBI taxonomy): domain Eukaryota; kingdom Metazoa; phylum Nematoda; class Enoplea; order Enoplida; family Ironidae; genus Trissonchulus; species Trissonchulus sp. WLG1_4. Next base: position 9,051 of record JASANF010011826.1, on the reverse strand, counting down.
TCAGTGCTTTTTCAGGAGCCGGAAGTGGAAATTACGAGCATGGAAACGTGCAGTCCGTGGCGTCGCCGAAAAGAGTTGCCAAAGTTCCACGTGATCTCCAAGAGCGATCCGGAAGAGGCCGAACTGCCCAACCTGCCGGGCCTCACCAAAAACACACTGCAGGACATTCTACAGAGAGCCTTCGCCACAAAGCTCACACTCGTGGACGTGCAGACGCAGCCATTGACACAAGGTTAGTGTTTGTGACCGGCCGCAATTTTCGGCCGGCCGGCCGGTTAAAAACACCAGCCGGCCAGCCAGGTTCGACTGACTGAAAAAATTAGGCCGGCATAACAATCCGGTAGGCTAAGAAGTTATGCCAAAATAACACTCTGGATTTTGATAAATTGGTTTTGTCCTATAACTTGGCCGCTTCGGCCGGCTGAATTTCGCCGCCGGCCCGGCCGCCGGTCACAAACACTACACAAGGTTAGGAGCTGCTCAGACAGATGCACTCCTTGTAATCAAGTTAAGGCCGGTTCATACTCGTCCTTTTGACTCTTGGCCTTTTGTCCTTTGTTCTTTTGCTTTTTGCATTTAGTCCTTTTGTCGTTTGTTCTTTTGCAAAAGTGTTTATTGCAAATGAAACCAGTCCTCTTGTCTGTTTGACTGTTCGCTTCAACGCCCTTTTCTGCTTTCAGAAAACTCCTTTGGTACTTACCAAAATGACCTTGTCCTTTTCAAACTGTTCTTTTATCCTTTTTAAAACGTCCTTTTTTTCTTTTCATTATAAAATTATGCTAGAACATAGGGTACCTATTACGGTGACCCATAACTCATGTAAACTAGAACGATATGTAAGACATTCACAAGCATAGATATTTTATTATCCTTACAAGTTTTCTTTTTTTCCTTTCGATTATGAAAGCGGCAGTCTTTTATCCCGAGAAAAAGTCCGAAGTGAAAAGATCCTATATTTGCTGCGTATATATATTCAATTGCAAGGGAACCTGTCTACCCAAACGGGTCCTGCAAAATTTTAGGGAGGGCCTGTCACGGATAAAAGTGTCCCCCCTAAAGTTTGTCCCCCCGGACACTTTTATCTGGATAAAAGTGTCCCCCCGGACTAAAAGTGTCCCCCTGGACAGTTTTATCTGGATAAAAGTGTCCCCCCGGACAGTTTTATCTGGATAAAAGTGTCCTCCCGGACACTTTTATTCGGATAAAAGTGTCCCCCCACTAAAATTGCCGTTAATGGTTCTGGTTCAGCTTCTGGTTCAGGTTTAGGTTTGGTTTAGGTCAAGTTGCACCTGAACCATTTATGGTTCAGGTGCAACTTCAGTTTGTTATGTGTGCATCCTGAACCTGAACCTGAACCAGAACTTGAACCTGAACCAGAAGTCGCATCTGAACCAGAAGTTAAACCTAAACCTGAACCAGAAGCTGAACCTGAACCATCAACGCCAAATTTGTGGTGGGGGACACTTTTATCTAGATAAAACTGTCCGGGGGGACACTTTTATCCAGATAAAACTGTCCGGGGGGACACTATTATCCAGATAAAAGTGTCCGGGGGGACACTATTATCCAGATAAAAGTGTCCTATAGGGGGGACACATTCATCCAAAGAGGGACACTTTTATCCAGATAATAGTGTCCGGGGGGACACTTTTATCTAGATAAAAGTGTCCGGGGGGACACTTTTAACTAGATAAAAGTGTCCGGGGGGACAAATTTTAGAAGGGACACTTTTATCCGTGACAGGCCCCCACAAAGAAGCCTAACGGTCTTGTAAACGGCCCAAATGGGACAATACGTACTCAAATGGGTGAGAATCGTTATCGTTATCGTAATATAGTGAACAGCACTCGAGAATAGCAAGAGAATAAGAATAGCTCGGGAATACGGTTAGTGCAAACGACTGTTCTATTTCAGGCAGTGCTCGCATGAGCGGCTCCTGGCTGGCTTGCGTAAAATTGCGATGGTCGACCAGCCCGCGGGAATTGGCGCCCGTGTCTCGGATCGTAGTGAGGGTGTCCAAGGACGTGCAGAGGAGAGAGTCCGCCTCGGAGGACGACAACGCACCGAAAATTAAAGGTGGCGGCTAATTATAATTTTCATTATATATATATATATATATATAACAGTAAGCCTGAACAGTAAGCCGAAACAAGTGGCACGATATTAGCGTTTACATAAATGCTTTCTGTAACTCTCAGCGGGAAATTTAGCCGCCTTGTAGCTCTTTTTGTTACGTACGAAGTGAATTTTGTTTTCTCTCAGATTTGGATTTTTTCGGCAAAATTTTGGATTATAGTGAGAGCTGTTCTAGTGGTGAATAAGATACCACAAAAACTAATCACTGCTTTTTACTAGGTATTGTTTATGTTTTCTAGCTTTTGTTTTAGGGCTGATTCTACTTACAACAGCCGTATGTCCGTTCAGGCGGCTAAATTACTAAATAAATCACGCAGCGTAGAATATCAACGTGTGGCGTGATTAGGTATTTCGTATTTCTGCTGGCTGAATACATATGGCATATGACATATGGCATACATATGGCTGTGTGAATAGACCTTCATAGTGACTGTTTAAAATCGTTGAATAGCCTTTAGCAACTATCTAGACCCATATTTTATCTGCAAGTGTCGTCAAAATTTGAATTTGAGGTTTTTTGTCATCTATTTTCTAATATATACTCGTACTTTGTTATTATTCTAGTCGTGATGCATCAAAGACAAGCCCCAGGCAAGAAAGCCGTAATGAACCGAGCACAGTCACTGGACATACACAACCTGCGATGAACCACCAAGCAAATATCACAAGTCACAAGTTATGGTCGAAATAAAGATTGGTTTGGTTGCTGAATTATTACAAATTACTTGTTTCGTCTTGCGTGCTTCTAGTCAAATGATTAATAAGGGTTAACGTGCTCACCTACCTACTAATAAGAATTGTTCTTATAGGAATGAGTAATGACCGTTCAGCCAGGAAAATTACGAAATAATGGCCCCACAACCTGATCTGATACACCATTAGTGGCATGATTATTTTGTAAATTTGTACGCTAAACGGACATCCTACGGCTGCAAGTACATTCATGAATCGAGCCTTCACCAAAGAAAATTTAGAGTTCTTTGCTTACACCAATGTATTCTTACGTCTGAGCCAATTAAATATAACTAGTCATAATAGGACTATTATGTACTCTTGATGTAACGTAGGTTGCTAAGCTTTAGACCATTTCAAGATAAAAAATAAAAGGTTGCCCATTTGCTGCTTCGTAAATGTCGGCAAAAGCCAATAATATTAACCACGCGACAAACTACCAGATTACTACGCTCATCATTTTGGTTTAATTAATCACAAAATTTAATTAGGTAGTCGAATACAATTTTTAATGAATATGGTGTTCTCAAATAAAAAACGTGCACGATAATATACTCATAATGTACTCTAATATATACACATCGGTTTCAGTGAAAATGAAGTACTTGTAATTAAACTACCCTTAAAATCTTGTCATCTTACTTATTATTGTTATACGGCTTATTGTTTACGGGACAAATGTAGAAAAATGTTTTAAAAATTTCTTACAGCCTCCAAATCTAATTTGCTTTCGGCGGTTTGCTCCAACCTTATTCTCGAGTTCTTATTCTCATGCTATTCTCAAGTGCTGTTCACCATTTTACAGTATTCAAAAATTATAATTCAGCGTATGGTAATTGGATAATGTGCACCCATTATCAAGGAAACAGTGAAAACAAATCTAAAAATCGCCAGTAGGCCACAACGGGTTGCCGACCGGTAAGGGACCCTCTATTCTAGGCAGATGATCCTCTATTCTAGGCAGAGGACCCTCTATTCTAAGCAGAGGACCCTCTATTCTAGGCAGAGGACCTCTATTCTAGGTAGAGGACCCTCTTCTTTGAGCAGAAAACCCTGCGAAGGCAAAAAAACCTAGTGTTCTAGGCAGAAAATCATCCATTCTCGGTAAAAGACCCTTTAGTCTAGGCGGAAGACCCTCTATTCTAGGCAGAGGATACTCCATTATAGGCAAAAGATTGTATATTTTTGGTAAAAAACCTGATATTTATGTTCAGAGTCCCTAATTGCCCACATAAACCCCAAAATCTCAATTTCGAAAATTTCACCCTTTAGTATCCTGAGGGGGCCGTAGGGGGATCCAGCAGGGTCCTAGGCAAAAATAAACCTTGGATTCGTGTTCAACGGCTCAAACTACCCCTAAAAACACCAAAATCTCAATTTCGAAAATTTGACCCCTGAGGACCCCCTAGGGGGCTACCCTGAGTGGGCCGTAGGGGGGTCCAGGGGGGTCCTAGGCAAAAATAAACCTTGCAATCGTGTTTAGGGGCTCAAATTACTCCTAAAAACACCATAATCCCAATTTCGAAAAATTTACCCCTGAGGACCCCCTAGGGGGGGTACCCTGGGAGGGGGGGTCATCCTTGACAAAAAAATTTTCAAGTTCACAAGGGTCCCCCCTTGTGTTCCATCGTTTTCGGGGGTCACGTGACCCGGCCCCCCGTGGGGTCAGGGGGTCACCAAGGTGGGGGGCACAAGCACAACTACTCATAGGGGGGGTCCCCCCACCAAAGTTTAGGACCAATCCCCCCAGTAACTCCAGAGAAAAAACGAGTAACAAACTTTTGCTAACAGGAAAAAAAACAACAGGAATATGAATACAATGGGTTGCACCCCTGCTTCGCTGGGGGTCGACAACCCAATTAATAAGTCTTTAGGGTTGAATGAGATTAGCATCAGCTATTCCTGAGTTATTATATTCTCAAGCTATTCTAGTTTGGTGCAAGCCAGTGTTTGAATTGGTGTGTTTGAAGGGAAGAGTTAGGGGGTGTTGGGGGGTTGGGGGGTTGGGGGTGGGGGATTTTTTGTGTTTGTGTGTTTGTTTTTTTCTTCTTTTTTTTAAACGCCTTAAAATTATACACACTAATAACTAGGCTTAACTGAAGTCTAACCAAAAATGCTGGACCCTCAGACAAAAACACTGAATTTTGTAATGAAAAGATCTACATGCAGGCATTAAGAGTACAGCGAGTAGTTACGAAGATTGTCACATCTGTTTTGTCTCAGGGTTCAGCAATTTCTGGTCAGACTTTGGTCAATAGTCACGCTGAACATGACCTGAACATACGAGATATTGATATTTTAATAATTGATAACAGAAACAATTTAACAAAACAATGAAACTTAACAAAACCATAACAATCACATTTCATAAATTCACCAAAGTCTCATGAAAAGCAATTGAACGTGGTAGTAAGGATTTCGACGATTTCTTGCATACGGTTTCTTGAAACGTGGGTAGTAAAAAAGTTACTGAAGTTTAAATTATTCGTTGAAAATGTAAATTTCCTTATTTTTTGCAGCAAAGCCTTACAATGCAAAAATTAAAAAGTTGACAAAAACCAGCTTAAAAATTTAGTCAGTCTGCCGTTTTAATATCTATTTAATATCGCACACTGCGCAAATATATACTAGACATTAAGATGACAAAGTGTGCTCTTGATATTGATATTACTATTTTCCAGTTCAAAAACTAAGAAAAAATTTAAATATTTATGTATGAATAGATTTAAAATTTATTAAGGCTTGATAAGGCCTGGTTCACACTGATTTACTTTTTACTTAAGCGCCTATCGAGCTTGATTTTGATTGGTTGGATTGGCATTTTGACATACAATATTGCGCCAAACCAATCAATTTCAAGCTATTTGCGTTAACCCTTTCCTTCATGAATTTTTCTAAATTGCACTAAGTCCAAGCTCTGGCCGGGATTTGATCCGCTGCCACAGACTGGGCATGCTTCCCAGAAACAACTTTGTGGCAGTACTGTCACGCCAGACCACTCGGCCACCAGCTCGCTTCACTCGGATACCTAAGGTATCCTCATGAAGGACATGATTTTGTGAAACATCAGGCCGACAGGTTTCACTAGTAGGAGTTAGGGCCAATTGTTGCTCTGAAGCAACATTATGAATGAAAGGGTTAAAGCAAAAAGTACCTTTACTTGCGGCTACGTGAACACTTTTACTACAGTAAAAACTAAAGTATGCAAACACTGAGTACTAAGTAAAAAGTATAAAGTATCTTAGTGTAAACCGGGACTAAGGGTCGATTTATACGTCCAGCTGCATGTCCGTTCAGCCGCAAAATTACAAAATAATCACGCCACAAACTATCAGCATGTGGCGTGATTATATCGCGATTCTGCCGGCTAAACGGACATGCGGTTGTAAGTATGAATCGACTCTAAAGGGTACAACGCCATATGTGCACACGCTATGGACAAAAGAGCCGGTCTAAATCACCCTGCAGTTCAATGCGGTGTGGGATTGTGCTCTTGAGCCATCCTGCAAATGGGGTCCCGATAGACCATGTCTAGATTCACGCGGGGTCCAATCAAGTCACGAATGTTGTCAAAGCCATAACGAATCATGGTGGGTCTGCAAAATGACATGAGCTTACTACGAGATTTCGACTAGACAACACACAATCAATCATTGCAATGTAACGGGGTCAAAATTTTAGGGCGGCCTCACCGGCCAAATGTTGGGGACCCACTGCGACCGGAAATACCCTAGATGGCGATATTTAAAAAGGGCCATTTTTACCAATTTTTGAAAAAATTTTCGGTAGTCTCGTCCCCGGAACTTTTTGCTGTCCTACCAGCAAGGCTCAACACGGGTGAGTGTGCGTGTACGTTTTCAAAAATACATACTAGCATTTGAGCTAAGGTTAGGCAGGGTTTTTTTTTCAAAATCGGCACTGTGTAAATGTTGTGTAAATTAAAAATTTGCTGTGTAAATTAAGGGCATGTTGTGTAAATTTTTAAAAGTGTGTATTTTAGCATTTTTTAGGTAAAAAGTGACCGTTTTTTCCACGTGAAAAGTGATATTTCGACTTTGAGACTCGAACTACATACTAAAACAAAAGATATGAGATAAGTGCAAATTTTTGCGTTTTTGTCAGTTCAAGTATCCCACACGCCAGGGCAAGCCCCCCTAAAATTTCGAAAAATCTGAAACAAGCCATAACCGCCAGGCCGAGACCCCGTGTATATACATGCATGTTTACACAGGCAGAGACCGTTGTTCGATCAAGCCAGATCCTACTAATTTTTTTTTCAAATCCGGGTGTAAAACTTTTACAGTAGTTTGAAGTAGGACAAGAAATCGCACAGACAGGCTCAGCATGGCTGATTTTTCACTGTCAACTTTCAAGTGCATAAAAACGAATGCTAGAATAAAAAAATCCTAAGCCGTTTAAGAGCAGAAACTGAAGATTTTTTGTTTTGGGGTCAAAAATTAGACTTAATTTTGTTAGGACAAAGAGGTCACAGGCAGCAATCGCCACTTCGCGAATTTTTGTAATTTTTACAACCAAAATAGGCCGTTTCATCAGCTTTTGGGGAAAAATGGGGATGTGTAAATCAGTGTGTATTTTTATTTTTTGCTGTGTAAATTAGGCGGTCGATGTGTAAATACACCTTATTTTACACAAAAAAACCCTGGTTAGGTAAGGATTTACGCTTAGGCTGAGGCTTAGTTTTATCTAAGTTTATAGTATATAGTTTTTAAATTTATATGTGAAGAGCCTTGCTGTAACTGAAAGCTAACTAAAATTTGAGGGGCGGGGGGGACGGTGAAGGTAGTGCCTCCAGTCCCCCCCTTTCATGTATGCACTCATAGTCAATCCTGATTAAAAACTTTGCTAGTTTACTGCCTTCAAACTGCTGCAAATATAAATCTAGATACTTCAACAGTCTTTCGTTATTTTGCCAGCTGAACGGACATACGGCTGTAACTATGAATCGAGCCTTAGAATACTACGAATTCAGACCTTTCCAGAGACAATCCCCAGGCTATCACACTGACGTCCGCCGGTAAGCCCATCGGAAGCAACATTTCCGGACGAAACACGCCAGAATTGCCAATTTCCACCCATTTTTTGAAACCTACAAAAAAACGAGATTTAGTCACAGAATACCTGGCAATCCTTTTCAAGAATACTTCATATCCTTAACATTTTTTCAGCAGTCACTCACTGAGGAACTTGAAACAGTTGGAAAACTTTACTCCCTCCGAATAATTATGGTGGACAGGACTGCACCAAATCGGATTGACTCAAGTCTGAGCTAAATCGGTTTAAGCTAATCGTCAGTTAATCCGATTTGGTGCAGTCCACCGATAGTAAACTACATAATATCAAGAGTACAGTATAAGATTAATTAATAAGCCCTATACTGTACTCTTGGTAATATCAATCTGACAATAATTCCCATGCTTGCTGGGAGTCATCTACCTTCGTGATAGCTGAACACTTCCATGCTGGGCTCAGTGTACGGGTTGTAGGTGGGCTTGAAACGCAGCTTCTCCATGCCTGAAATAATCTCGTCACTTCAACCAAGAGTACATAATACGATCTTGATAACAAGAGTACATAATAAGATCTTGATAATAGGATCCCATTATGTGCACTTGCTTCAACAAACTATAAACAACTATAGTTAGCAAAGCACAAACCAATATGGAGACTTGGAGCCCATACAAAAATGGATTAAACGGATTAGATTAATATTTGTGTTGCCAATAACTCATGATAGCGTGGATGACTGCATCAGAAATGCACGGGAGCAATCGGCGAGGGGGGTGGGGTACCAGACCTCCGGCGAAAAGGGGTGAGGGTAATCCATGATTGTTTTTTCTGGCGGTAGCGGGAATGATTTCTAACTCATTTTTAAGCACTTTGTTGGCTGTAGCTGTAGAAAATTTTTCCTTATTTTACTCATTTTTGGGCCACAAGTTAGGCCATCATCAGAAGGGGGCTCTCAGGGGAGGAGGGGGAGGGGGGTGGAAACCCCTGCCCACCCCCCATGTGCGTCTTGGACTGCATATAAACTTGCAAGTGCTGCTAATTTTAGCACCGGCAAAATTTATGTACAAAATTTCACAAGTTTATCTCAACATCGACAATATATCAACTTGAAACAGATAAATTAAAACACATAGACTAGAGGTCTACAATAACATA
>JASANF010011825.1:0-17168 GCA_030248245.1 Trissonchulus sp. WLG1_4 | reverse complement strand
GTGAGGTAAGTAAGTTTCAGATGCGCTCTCGACCTGACCTACATACTCAAAAAGGGCCTATGTTTAAAGATTCCACCAGAGGAAGCACTAGGGTTTTTCCCCGCAAAAGCACAGGAAAACCAGGAAATCTTAATTTTCTGTAAAATTTTATCTGTTACGGATTTTTCAGATGTTTTTTACCCTTTCCATTCAGAGACATTTTACAGACTTTCAGAGGAATTTCAGAGGAATTTCAGATAAATTCAGAGGAAATTCAGAGAATTTCACCCAGAATTCAGAAACTCTGAATTTTATCTGAAAAAATGTTACAGGCTTTTCAGATAAATTTCAGATATTTTTTACACGAATTTCAGAGAAAATTCACGTGTTTTTCACATCTGTAAATATATATGTATGTATGTATATAATACCATGATAAAATTGTGACGTTTGAGGGCGATAATTAGCAGCAAGATGGCCGTTGACGGATCCGATGGACGTATGTGGGCCACAGGAAGACCTGAAAACATGAAAATATTTTTTTGCACGATTCGGAGGTTCGTTTTGAAACACTCATCTACCCGGTTTACATTTGATTTGTTTACATTTACAATATTTTCACCCGTAAAACGGTACGCACCTCATCTTAATAAAAGTAAAAAACCCAATGGCCTTGATCTGATCTCTAGCCATCAAAATAACTGTTGCCGCTTTTAATGAACATATTTAAAAAAACCAAGATTTAAACTCAGCAGAAAAAAGGAAGAAACACAAAAATACCAAAAATTAATGTACAATAACGATATATATGATATATAACATGACATAAAAGGTATATAACGGACTTTAAGAACGTTACAAAACGATTTAGTAAAAGCAAAAAAAGTTAGAAAAAAGTTAGAAAAAAATCAGAAAAAAGCTAGAAAAAAACTAGATCGTATTTTGCGAAAGTTTGAAAAATCTAAAAATTCTCACATCGCATCAGCAAACAATCAGAAAAGCATAGTAAAAAACTCGGAAGTAAAAAAGGTGGAAAAACCAATTTAAACCCACCAAAAACACCGGAAAATACAGAAAAAATAAGCTAAAATAATGCATTACAAAGGGAATTACAGACACAAAAGACTAAAACAAATGACAAAAAGGGCGTAAAAGTACTCCAAAAACATTAAAAACCGATTTGGGGCAAATCTGAAAAAAGTTAGAAAAAAACCAGAAAAAACCAGAAAAAAACTAGATCGTATTTTGACAAAGTCAGAAAAAAACCAGAAAAAAGTTAGAAAAAAACTAGATAATTTTTTCTGGTTTTTTTCTAACTAGAAAAAAGTTAGAAAAAAACCAGAAAAAAACCAGATAATTTTTTACGATCTAGTTTTTTTCTGGAAATAATTTTCCTGTGATAAGCCTCAGCCTAAGCGCTAAGCCTAAGCCTAAGGCCTAAATTCAAGAAAAAACATGCTAAGAAGCATCAGAAATAACTTTACCGCCAGAAAAAACCCCAACTAGCTTCATATTTTGAAAAACTTTGCAGCTATAGCCCGCAATTTGTACTGAACCGTAACTTGTGTTGTAACACTTCAATCAGCCTGGTCCAAGTAGCTTCAGAAAAAGCTTTGTAACTTTTCAAAGCCTGAACCGGTTTGCAAAATTTTTTCAGCATTTAGTAGCTTAGAAGTTACTCTTTCAAAGGTAGCAGCAGGTTTTCATTTGATTCAGTATTTTTGCCTAAATCCAATTTTGCGCATAAAATTTGGATCAAGTGCAGTTGGGGGGGGGAAAATAGTGGACCTATTTTTTGGTGTAGAGCACCTTGAGGGAAGCATTTTTTGTAATAGAACCCCTATCCACAAATTCGGATTTTCTGAGCTACAACCCCTTGAAAATTGCATTTTCAGTGTTTTCGGAAGTGAACGTAGGCCAAAGTTCGAAGCCAAAAATGGCTATAATCTTTGTTTTTGGATAGTTTTGAGTGCGTTATGATGTTTTAAGGCATCGTCTAGGCTTAGTTAGCAGGATTATCTAGGCTTAGCTGGCAGGATTTTTTCTTAAAATTTCGATTTTTTATTGCCTAAGCCTGAGCCTAAGCCTAAGCCTGACCAGCCCAAGCCTAAATTAAGGCCAAGTTTGAATTTGGTCAAAAATTGGACGTTTCTGGCGAATTTGGCCAATTTTTTGGCAGGAGCCCGGTCAAAGAGCCTTTGTTTTGATTCTAAAAAATTGTAAACAATAATCTGACACCATTTAGACACGATTAGAACGGAAAAAACAAGGGCTTCGGAAAAAATTGCGAAAACGTCCCTCACTGAGGGTTCAGATTGCGGTGGTTCATATCTCAAAAAATCCAAAAAATGAAATAGGGGTTCTTGAAGCAAAATTGCTTCCCCCAAGGTGATCTACTCAAAAAAATAGGTCCACTATTCCCCCCCCCCAACTGCATTTAACCCTAAAATGTTAAGTTTAATTTTTGGACAAAGTTTGATTTCCAGCTAGAGCTTACATCATACAAACTTCTAACCCAGCCTATTTGAAAGAGCGTTCAATTTTGACCCCCCCCCCACAGGAAAACTTTTTCCGGAAATTTTCCGGAAATTTCCCGGAAATTTTCCGGAAATTAAAAAATTTCCGGTTTTTTTTCCGGAAAATTTCCGGGTTTTTTCCGAACCGAGAAAATCCGGAAATTAATTTTTCCGGAAAATTTCTGGGTTTTTTCCGGAAAATTTCCGGGCTTTTTCCGGATAATTTCCGGGTTTTTTCCGGAAAATTTCCGGATTTTTTCCGGATAATTTCCGGGTTTTTTCCGGAAAATTTCCGGGTTTTTTCCGGAAAATTTCCGGATTTTTTCCGGATAATTTCCGGGTTTTTTCCGGATAATTTCCGGGTTTTTTCCGGAAAATTTCCGGGTTTTTTCCGGATAGTTTCCGGGTTTTTTCCGGAAAATTTCCGGGTTTTTTCCGGATAATTTCCGGGTTTTTTCCGGATAATTTCCGGGGTTTTTCCGGAAAATTTCCGGGTTTTTTCCGGAAAATTTCCTCGTTTTTTCCAGATAATTTCCGGGTTTTTTCCGGAAATTTCCGGGTTTTCTCCGGAAAATTTCCGGGTTTTTTTCGGAAAATTTCTGGGTTTTTTCAGGAAAATGTCTGGGTTTTTCTGAAAACTTCTTCGGATTTTTTAGGTGATTTTCTAATTTTGCGGTTTGCCACAGTTTCCTGATTTTTCCGGAAAACTTTTTTGTGTTTTCGTTTTCAGGTTGTATATATATGTATATACGTAGTTGTAGTTCGAATATTTGAAAAAGTAATTTATACTTTGAGTGTATATATACTCTAATTGGCGCAATTTTGTACATCTTTTGTGGCTTTATTTTTATATAGCTGCTATTTATGTATATTTTGTTGTATTTAGTGTTTTGTACTGTTCTTTTTCAAGAGTTTTTGGCAAAAATGAGCAGGTTGCATACAAAAGAGAATTATCATGTGTTTATTTATTTACAAAAATTTTAGTATATATACATAGTGTGTATTGTATATATAGTGGTGCGGGAAAAAACCTTACGCGTTTTGCGAGGAAAAAACCTTAGTATTTCCTGGCCGAACCTTATGTACGACATAGGTCCTTTTTGAGTATAGGTAGAAAGCCCATCACAAACTGACTTACCACCCCAATTGCTGTGCAGTTTTGAGGTCTGTAGCATTTTTTATAAAATTTCAAAATTTTGCGTGTTGAAAAATTTCAAAGTGAAGTTTTCCAAATTTTTCCAAATTTTTGACTTGTCATAATTTTTTCAACCAAACTTTTTGCCAACGCCGTTTGCATTTATCAAGAGAGTTACCTTTCCTCTATATTTCTGAAGCTAAAAAACAGTGAAAAACGTTGTGGTTGACCTGTGACAGTTCAAAGTTTGTGCGGGAAAAAACCCTATTGCGGGAAAAAACCCTATTTTATTTGGCGATATTTTTTTGCTAAACTCACCCATTGTTGCTACACAAGTGAGTTCATCTGGGCTAAGAACACCCGTAGACTTCATTAAAACCGTTTATTTGGCCGAAAAACGTCGTTTTTTGTAGTTTTGGCCCACACCCCGACACCCCTTACGAAACCTGTTTTGGTGATGTTTCACCAAAATTTGACCTTTTTTGGAATATTTAGGCTTTAGCTGCTGCGTACCACTTCAATTCCTTTTTTGGAATATTTAGGCTTTAGCTGCTGCGTACCACTTCAATTCAAGAATTGTAGACGCGGGCGGTGTTTGGCCTCCGTTTCTGACGTATATAATAGGCGCAAAAATTTATTTTTAATGCTTGTAAGTCATTTGTGCCAAAAATGGTCGATTTTTGAAAAATTATTGTGAGTCACATGTAGGGATGTTTTGTTTGTGTTTTCGGGTTGGGTGTTTGTGTTTTTTTTTTGTTGTTCGTTGTCTCGTGATACTTTACTGAATATTTTTCGTTATTTCTTTAAAAATGCGGTTTTTTTATTCCATACTGAGCCTGAAAGTTGCTAGAATTTTCACGATGAGTTTATACGTAGATTGAGTTTATTAACTGTGTTTTTTTTGTATCTATTATATAATTAATATATTGATATCAAAGCTTGGGAATAGATTAATTTGAACGAAATATTTATGGTACGAAAAATTGGAAGAATGGGTGCAAAGCTGCTCAGAATAAATAGAATAAAACAGAAAAAAGTTGGTTGTTTATATGGAATAAATAAAAAAAGAGTGTTGTGTGAAAAAGTTGTGTTTTAATTATTTTGTTTTTTTTTATGTCAAGTAAAAAAATGAAAGTATTGAAAAAAAAAAAGAAGAAAAGGATTTTATGATGTTTGAGATAATAATAAATTTGTATTTGAATAAATGAAAGAAAATAAATAAATATTTATAAAAATAGTAAGTAAGTAATGTTTAGGAATGTGAGTAAGTATAGTTTAATGTTTAAAGAGATAGTATCAGTTATTATCAGTTAACTGTAACTGCTTAACTTTAACTGAAAATGAATCAGTTAGCAGTTAACTGAAAACATCCTTAGTCACATGGGTGTCGGAAAAACGGTTTTTTTATTCCATACTGCAGCCTGAAAGTTGTAGAACACGATGAGTTTATACGTAGATTGAGTTTATACTCGCTGCTAATAGAACAACCGAAAAAAGTGATAGGGTTTTTTCCCCGCATTAGGTTTTTTTTTCCCGAAGGTTTCGACTTTCGAGGCTTATTACTCAGAAACGTAAGTAGTTAGAATCCATTTTAATAGTGCAACAGTTAGACGAAAGATGGCCGTTATAACAGCCGCGAGCACTAATGGATCCGATTTATGTGGAGCACAGGACGACCCGAAAAGTTGAAAATATGGTTTTTCCCCGCACCACTATAGTTGACTATGCCATATGCGAACCTGGTGTCGGAAAACAGCTACACCCCGTCCCCGTGACAAGAGATGCTTGTAAAAATTTTGTTGACCCTTGTAAAATGAGCCATATTTTGGGTGATTGGGAAATTATCCGGAAATTTTCCTGAAAAAATTCGGACATTTTCCGGAAAAAACCCCGGAAATTATTTTGAGAATTTCCGGAAAAAACCCGAAAATTATCCCGAAAAAAGCCCGGAAATTTTCCGGAAAAAACCCGGAAATTTTCCGGAAAAAACCCGGAAATTATCCGGAAAAAACCCGGAAATTATCCGGAAAAGCCCGGAAAAAACCTGGAAATTTTCCGGAAAAAACCCGAAAATTATCCCGAAAAAGCCCGGAAATTTTCCGGAAAAAACCCGGAAATTTTCCGGAAAAAACCCGGAAATTATCCGGAAAAAACCCGGAAATTTTCCGGAAAAAAACCGGAAATTTTCCGGAAAAAACCGGAAATTTTCCGTAAAAAACCCGGAAATTATCCGGAAAAAACCCGGAAATTATCCGGAAAAAGCCCGGAAAAAACCTGGAAATCTTCCGGAAAAAACCCGAAAATTATCCCGAAAAAGCCCGGAAATTTTCCGGAAAAAACCCGGAAATTTTCCGGAAAAAACCCGGAAATTATCCGGAAAAAACCCGGAAATTTTCCGGAAAAAACCCGGAAATTTTCTGGAAAAAACCCGGAAATTATCCGGAAAATTTCCGGAAAAAACCCGGAAATTATCCGGAAAAAGCCCGGAAATTTTCCGGAAAAAACCCGGAAATTTTCCGGAAAAAACACGGAAATTATCCGGAAAAAACCCGGAAATTTTCCGGAAAAAACCCGGAAATTATCCGGAAAATTTCCGGAAAAAACCCGGAAATTATCCGGAAAAAGCCCGGAAAAAACCTGGAAATTTTCCGGAAAAAACCCGGAAATTTTCCGGAAGAAACCCGGAAATTATCCGGCAACAGTTTGGCGTTGACCGGAAAATATCTGGAAAAAGTCCGGAAATTTTCCGGAAAGTGAGACTGGGAATCGGAAATTTTCCGGAAAATTGCCGGAAATTTTCCGGAAAAAACCCGAAAAAAACCGGAAATTTTCCGGAAAATTTCCGGAAATTTTTTTTCCGGAAAATTTCCGGAAACTTTCCGGAAAAAGTTTTCCTGTGCCCCCCCTAGGTTTGGGCGATATTGGGGGGACTCCGGATCATTAGTCGACAAAATGTCGTTTTTCCGACTTATTCCACCCCTAAGGGTTTTAAGGGGGTACTGTCGCGAAAGCAGTTTTGCTCATAAGTTGTTACTGCCAGACATCACACTATCAATATCGACAAATATCTTGGACCAATCGCCAATAGTAAGCCAGACATCACACAATAGGGACATAAAAGTTCGAAAAATCAAGCCAGATATCAGATTGGCCAGCTTGTGAAGTACACATAGTGTGTGGACGCACAATTTTTTTGCGACAAATAAGAAAAAAAGAAAATTGAAGGTTCGTTTTACTTTTGATTTGAAAATAAGCGTCTAGATTTTTCACAATTTATCATTATTGCTGTTACTATTTTACAGTTTACGTACACCTTCACAGTTCAAACTAGTATTACTCCACAGCCGCTACAGTAATTTGCACTAACTTTTGTGTGCATAAACTACAACATATTTGCTATCAGTCTATATAAAAAATATAAACAGAAAAATTGATAAATGTGACGAAAAAGTGGAATGTGAATAGGTTTTCAAAACGTCATTTTTCCGACTTTGCGACATTATTGCAAACTATATGCTGTACCAATTTCGCTGAAACTTGGCAGAAATATTTACCTTTAGTTAGATTTTTAAAATATAGAATAAACAATTTCTAACATTTTACTAAACAAGTTTTACAATGGCGCAAAATCGACTGCTTTCGCGACACTACCCCCTTAACCAGACCGACGGAACCATTACATTTTTGGCGCTGCGAGTAGGGTGCGAAGAGTGAAGGTCCGACGTGTGTACGTTCGAGGTTTATAGTGTGAGGTGTAAAGGTGTGAGAGGGTTGAATGCAAAAGTGTGATTACTGTAATTTCATGGTGTGTAGGCAAGCGGTGCGGATTAGGTGGTTATTCAAATTGTAATGTTATGGAGTAGGGGAGGTACGAGTGACGTGTGACTTTGTTTACTATTTTTGGGAGTGAAGTTTTGTGTGCAAAAAGTGACGGTACTGGTGTTGATGGTACTTGTGTAGCCACGTGGGTCGTTGTGTGGCTGAAAGTGTCGATTTGAAAGGTGACGCTGCTTGCGTCCTGGGTCTTAATAAACTAGCTTGTATTCGTGTGTTAAGATAGGGGCGTGGTAAGTGTATGGGTGACACCGAAAGTGTCCACTAATTCCCATTAGGGAATTAAGGTATCAAGCCAGATAAATGGAGCGAGAAGTCGCCCAGTTAAGGGAAGAGATCGCACAGCTTGGTACGGCCACAGATAACTTAAGGTCGAATGAACGTCGTAAGACTGGTCGCTACTTTAATTTAGGTAGAAGTTCTAGTGTTAATTAACACTAGAAGGGCAGGTACCTCACTGCTCTGCTCTGCTCTCTGCACACATCATATAGCAGTAGCTCAGTTCTCAATGTATGCAGAACCACCGCAAACAAAAGGTGCAGCTCCGGGGTGGAATCGAACCACCGATATTCTGATCCGACATCAGATGCTCAATAAATGCGCGCAGCACTTACCGACTAAGCCAACAGGGCTAACGTTTCTCCTTGATTTTGAAAACAATGAGTTTCAGAAGCAAATAAACAGTTGTATAAAAGTACGCAAGCCTAACAAGAAATGTCCTGCAAAAGTATAATAGCTTAAGATTGAAAAACAATTACCTCAATTACCTATATATTGCAGAAAATTTGTGGTGCTAAAGCGTTCATGTATGTATACTGTTCATGATTTTTTCATGATTGCATTCACAAACGAATGCAGAACTTTCAATAATGAAAGTTAACATCATCTGACCAGAAGTCTCATAGTGTATTGGTGAGCACTCTGGATTCGTAATCCATGGATCCGAGTTCGATTCTCGGTGAAGGCAGTCTTTTTATTTAAACTAACTTCATCTTTTTAAAAGACCTTCATCTTTTTAAAACCTCAAATTCAATTAAGTTTTTGACTTCCAAACGTGTTTACATTTACCACATTTTGTTGTTGGAAAAACTTCGGAGCTACTCAGCAGTGCATGTGTGCAGAATTTTGGAGTTAAATCATTTTATCCACAATAAGTGGCCGCGTTTAATATTTCCGCTGGAATATTGACACTCCGACCTCGCAATCTAACCCTTTCTCACACAGCAGAAAAGCTTGTTGTGTTTATCTTTTGCGCATGAGCTTAGAAAAGCGGCCAGAACTGTTAAATTCCATTCTCCTGTTGTGTAGTTTGGCATGTCGGCTTGCCTTGCTCCTAAAAATTTCACACATGATCCCGCTAACTTCATTTGTCATTATGTGTATATGAATCATTTTTTACGCGGCCCACTCAGGGGCCGCGTATATACTATATTCAGAATCTGTGATTCCTACGTTAATCTGGGTAGGTCGATTTTCTAGTGTTAAGTAACACTAGAAGGGTAGGTACCTCGCTGCTCTGCACACACATTATGAACTGACAGTTTGGCGGAACTCACAGACTGTGGGTATGCAGAACAACCCCAGGCAAAAGTGCAGCTCCGGGGCGGAATTGAACCACCGACGTTCTGATCCGAAATCAGATGCTCAATAAATGCGCGCAGCACTTACCAACTGAGCCAACCGGGCTAACGGTTTGGTGTAATTAACCATAGACTTTCAGTGTGAGAATCAAACAGTTGTATAAAAGTACGTAAGAATATATACAGAATGTATACTAGCAAGAAACGTCTTCCAATAAATATAATAATAATTGCTTGACGTTGAAACAATTAAATTGTTTTTATATTGTTTAGATAAAAAATTAGGTACATCTAGTACTAATGTCCAACTGTGTGTCTTTTGTCGAAGAAGAACTTTCAATAGTCGAAGTTAACATCTTCTCACCAGAGGTCTCATAGTGTATTGGTTAGCTCTCTGGATTCTTAATCCATTGGTCCGAGTTCGAATCTCGGTGAGACATTCTATTTTTTACGTCAGTAAGTTTTTGACTTCAAAAATCAAATAACGTCTTTCAATTCATCACGTTTTGTTGTTTGAAAAACTTTGGAGCTACTCAGCAGTGACTGTGTGCAGAAATTAGAATTTAAAAATCATTTTATCCACAAGAAGTGGCCGCGTTTAATATTTCACTGGAATATTGCCACTCAGACCTCACAATGTACCTAACAGCTCCTCACTCGGCAGAAGAGCTTGTTGAAGGCTATTTTTAAAATTTGTACATATGTTTTCACACACAATTTTTTTGCCACAAATAAGAAAAATGAAAACTGAAGGTACGTTTTTCTTTTGATTTGAAAATAAGTTTCTAAATTTTTTTACAATTTATCATTATTGCTGTGAGTACTTCACAGTTTACGCACAGTTTGACAGTTCAAACAGGTATTACTCTGCAGACACTCAAGCAATTTGCATTAAATTTTGTGTGCATAAACTAAAGTCAGACCAAAAAATGCTGGACCCTGAAGGCGTAGTTTCATTTTGACTGAACCGTAAAAGATAACCCCATAAACCCATATATCAATCGAAAGCTCCTGGCGAGATGAATGCGTTCCCGTAGTTAGTTCCGATCTATCTCCGCTCACCGGAAAAAATCTAGTTTGAACAAACCGTAATAGCTAATACCACATGTTTGGTATCAATCAAAAGCTCTTGATGAGCTAAGGTCATTTCCAGTGTCATATTAGGTCTATATCCGGTCACCGGATACTTAAGCTAAAAAAAATCTGTTTTGAGCTATTCGTTGCAGATACAATGCTAAATCCAAAAACAGTTCGATAACACCTAACAAAGATGTTTTACTGAAATTTTCATGCTTGTATGTCTAATATCCGGTCAGTTATAGGCGATTTCCGGTTTTTCCCAACCGGATATGAACTTGTTACAGAGTCCTTCTTTACGCAGTATGGTCATTTAGGGTATCATTCGAAAGGTCTCAGCAAGTAAATGTTGAATAAGCTAAAAATTCCTGTCTATGTCCGGTCACCGGGTGTAAAATCAGCAAAAACCGGTTTTGTCACTTCGGCACATTCGGTAACCGGAATTTTTTTAATATGCATTAATATCAATGTCTTAATCCTACACTGGAAGTTTCATGCTTCATTTTTTGAAACTTGGCAAAAATATTTGCCATCACCCATAATTTTAGAATTTATAAAGAGCAATGTCTTATCTTTCACTGAAAAAGTTTTATAGCCACGCAAAATCGACTGCTTTAGCTAGCATAGTAACTAGTAACTAGCATTTGCACAATCAATAGCTCATTTTTCTCGCCTTAACGTGATTGAGCTGTCGCAAAATGTAATTTTTGATGAAGTTGAATGATCCATTGAAAAACACTGAAATAGCGATTTTCGAAAAACATAAATTTGACTAGACTTAAAATACTATCGATTTGCTCAAAATAAAATTTTGCGACCGCTCAAAGGCAACAAGGTGCATTTATGTGCCAAATTTTAATTTTTTTGTCGAGCCAGTTTTTTAAAATCGCAAGCCGAAAATTGCGTTTGTATTCACACGCACTGTATTTCTGCCTCATGCACAAAATATTGCGTTAGTTCACAAAAAAATTATACCACACTCAATAAAACACCAAACATTTTTAAGTATTTTCCAGTAAAACATAGCTGCGAGTGTTTTTCATCCTTTCAAACTCAATACATACGTGTAAATGCACTGGCTTGTGAAGGCATTTCCGTGAACATCTGTTTTTTGCTGAAATTTGCTCAAAAGTTTTCGAAAAATTTTTGTGATATGTACATCAAATTGAAGGAAATTCACTTCTGAACAACTTTTGCCCTTACGATGCATGTTTATTTTTGCGCGTTTTCAAAATAATGGCCAAAATCCACATTTCAGGAGTACCACAATAAGGTGGCGCTTCTGAAATGTGGATTTTGGCCATCATTTTAAAATTGCGCAAAAATAACCATAAATTGCAAGAACAAAAGTTGCTCAGGCTTAAATTTTCTTCAATATGATGTGCATATCACATGAAAAACTTTTTGACAATTTTTGAGCTTTTCTCAGTAAGAAAAATAGATTTTCACGGGAATAACTTTACAGGCCAGTGCATTTACAGGTATGTGTTATGTTGCGGCCCCCGGTCTTACATACCCCGCGCGAGTTGGCGGGCTAATTCTCAAGATTGCGACCGGTGCCTAACTGTACCGGAGAGCGCGCAGTAATAACAACTTGACGCTGAGAGCGTCGGAACTACAACTGCAGAACTCGCTCAAAACTCAGGTTCGGGAGCACTCTAAGGAGTCTTTTTAACGATTAGTTCAGACAACACAGAGACCAAAAGTAGACCTTCAAACTCAGACAATTAAAACGGTAACGAACGCGTGTAAGCGTAATCGAAATAGCACTTTTTGTGCTATAGCGCTTTTTTATGCACTATATGCGCCATATGCGCTATAAGCGCTATAGAATTTGCTATATGCGCAATTTGCGCTATAGCGCTTTTTGGGAGAGCTATATGCGCTATTTGCGCTATAAGCGCTATCGAAGGTGTTATATGTGCTATTTTTTGGATATGGGTGAAACTTCTACAGAAAAATGGCCAGGGGGGATTTGAACCACCCATTGCTAGATTGCTAGCTTAACGCTCTACCAACTGAGGTACGCTGGCCTATTGGTGTTTGTGTTAATTTCCCTTTAAATAGTGATTCTGATCTTGGATAGCGCTTATAGCACATGAGGGTACTATTTGCGCTATTTAGGCATTATTTTGTGCTATTGGCTTATTTTTTTGGCAATTTTTGTACTTTTTAGTAAGTATACGGTCCCTCAATAATTTAGAATAATTCTAAAATTACTTTTAAATTTTTGTTTGTGTTCTGGACGTCGATATAAAAAAATAGTGCATAAATAGCGCATATAGCACAACGATAGCGCATCCAAGTGCTCTAAGCGCTATTCTTTTCGTAGGCTTAAAAAATAGCGCTTATAGCACCTGAGGGTGCTGCGCATTTTAGGCGCTATTTTGTACCATTGGCTAATTTATTAAAAATTTTTGTACTTTTTAGTGAGCATACGGTCCCTCAATAATTTAGGATAATTTTAAAATTACTTTTAAATTTTTGTTTGTGTTCTAGTCGACGATATAAAAAATAGCGCATATAGCACAACGATAGCGCATCAAAGTGCTATAAGCGCTATTTTTTCGTAGGCTTAAAAATAGCGCTTATAGCACCTGAGGGTGCTATTTGCGCTATTTAGGCGCTATTATGTGCTATTGGCTAATTTATTAAAAATTTTTCTACTTTTTAGTGAGTATACGGTCCCTAAATAAACAAAAAGAATTTTAAAAGTATTTTAAAACTTTTGTTTGTGTTCTGGACGTCGATATAAAAAGGAGGGAGGGGGGCGTTTTTGAGTTTGACACTATAATAGCGCAAATAGCGCATATAGCGCCTAGGGGAGGGGGGGTAAAATCTCGTGCTCGTGCACGCTTACACGCGACATCTACCAAACTAGGGGACTTCGAGCATAGTTTGGAATTTACGGCGAACGAAATTGTTGATATCAAAAATTAAATGGCAGTCATTAACTCTCTTACGATCGCCACTAACCAAAAATTAATTGCTGTGGAGTATAATAATCGTCAACTGACAGACAAAATAAATGAGCTTGAAGTCCAACTTAAGGCTAACAATTTAATAATTTACGGTATTCCTGAATCACGCCCTGAGGATACGTACGAAGTCGCGTGCGAATTTCTCACGAGTAAATTGGGTGTGACGCAGGCTAATTACTCCGTGGCTAATTACTCCGCTAATTACAAATGAGCCTCGCGCGTACTTTCTGGACAGTGGTGTGATGTTCCAGAAACGCAAGTTTTATAATTTTGAACTCTTCAAGTCCGCTGGTCAGCCTTATTTGAAATAAGTCGTAATTATTCTATACTGTTTTGCTATGTATTTCTGGGGTTGTTTTTTCTTTTTTGAATGTTGTTAATGTATGCCTGTCTCTTTATGTTTCTTGTATTACTTCTTCGAATT
Organism: Trissonchulus sp. WLG1_4; assembly: GCA_030248245.1. Classification (NCBI taxonomy): domain Eukaryota; kingdom Metazoa; phylum Nematoda; class Enoplea; order Enoplida; family Ironidae; genus Trissonchulus; species Trissonchulus sp. WLG1_4. Next base: position 3,642 of record JASANF010011825.1, on the reverse strand, counting down.
TTTGTATTTCGTGTATTTTTCTTTCCTATATGGTTTTTGTTTAGTATTGCGCTATATATTTTTTAATTCCGTTTACTGGTTTATGTTATCGGTCAGGATTTTCTGTTTCATTGTTTGTAATTTTTTCTAGTCTGTTGCTTATCATTAACACCTTCAGTATAAAATGCATAGTTTAGTTATTGCTTATATAAACATCCAGGGGCTTTCTATCGAAAAACTTCAACATTTACTCAGTTTTTAAATGAAGCGGATATATTGTGCTTTGTCGAAACTTGGAAGCACGATTTCCAAATGGCTGATCTTAAATTTCCTGGTTTCACTGAGTTTTTTCTAACCAAAAATTTTTCAACAGTCGTGCCTTCAAAAATTCAGGAGGTATTGCCATATATGTGAAAAATAGTTTAGTTGATCTGATATCTTCACCTACGAATAAATCACCTGATTTTTTGTGGTTAAAAATTTTTAAAAAACTTTTGTCAACAGCTAAGGATATTTTTCTCTGCACGGCATACATTCCATCCCCAAATTCTCCAAGACATGAGGCTTGCAACATGAATTTGTACGATGAATTGCAGTTCCAGACGTACAGCACTTTGGCAATGTTGTAATAGTAGGTGATTTCAATGCGCATATTGCACGTTATAATGCATCGTCACAGGATACAAAGATTGACCACAGATTTGATCACGTGCCTAATTTAGTAACAACTGAAAATACCGCGCTTTCACGAGCCAGTGAGGACTATACTATTGTTAGTCAATTCGGCAGACAGCTACTCAATATCTGTAATACGTGCAATCTATGTATCATGAATGGTTGTCGTGATGAAGACAAAAATATTGAAAAATTTACAAACGTCAAGAAATCTAAATCTGGGGAAATTCATGGTTGCAGTGTCGTCGAACTTGTTGTTGATTGTTGTTCGAACATTGTTCGAACTCGTGTTCAACGTGCATCAACATCCTCATGGTGGAACAGTGAATGTTCCGTAGCTAAGGAAAATTATTATTATGCTCTTAAAAAATATAGCAAATTCAAGTCTCCAAGCACACATTCTAACGTTAAAATTACGCATTCTTAGACGCACTATTCGCAAAACCAAGAAAGATTATTTTTTGAATCAATGCGCAAAAATCGAAAAATGAGCCAAAAATAATCCAGAAGATTTTTGGCGTAAGTTAAAAAGTTTTTCACTGTCACCAATACAACCGGACCCTGGAAAATTTTGCGCACATTACGAGCAACTCTATACTTTCTCAACCCGAGCACAAAATGCGAACTTTGATGCATTTGTCCAAAATGTTTTAAATGAATCTAATAGTGTCTGCAGCATTCTTGACGCTCCTCTAGATGCCACAGAATTTAATCTTGCCATTCAAAAACTAAAAAATAATAAAAGCCCTGGAATTGACAGAATCTTCAATGAACAAATAAAATTATGTTCAGATGTTTTGGGACCTTTATTACTAGAACATTTTCGCACCATTTTACGAACATCTGAATATCCAAATTCCTGGTCTACTTCTATTGTTGTATCGATTCACAAACAAGGTGACAAACTAAATCCAGCAAATTATCGCGGTATCTCGTTACTTAGTAACTTAGCAAAATTATTTGATACCATTCTGGTCAAGCGGTTCGAATCCTGGCTTTTTAACACAAACAATATTAGTCCTTTTCAGTTTGCCTACAATCCTGGCTATGCAACCACGGATAACTTATTTGTACTGCACAGTTTGGTAGCTACATGTTTTTCTAATAAGCAAAAATTGTACTGCGCTTTTATAGACTTTTCCAAAGCCTTTGAAAAGATAAACAGAAATTTTCTATTTTATAAGTAGCACAAAAAGGAATTTATCAAAGCTTTCTCAAACTTTTGATCAGTATGTTTTCCGAATCAAAAATGTGTGTGATGGGTGATGAAAATTACTTTTTTAAATCTAATTCTGGAGTTCAACAAGGTGCCGTACTCTCACCTGCGCTTTTCAACTTCTACATTAGTGATTTAATTTACTTTTTCATTGCTAATAACGCTTCACCAGTTTTGCACAATATGCCAATAAAATTTACTATTATATGCCGACGATCTAATTTTGTTTGCTATGTCACACCAAAACATGCGACACTCGTTACTGATTTTGGAACAATATTGTCAGAATTCCTTATGTCACAACCCCCCAGACGTTTAAAAATATTAAAAAATATATATAAATCAATATAATAAAACTATCCCCACCAACAGAAAAAAAACACATATACAATTACACAAATAACACTAATAACCGTATTATTAACAGCCGATTCATGTATGTTAAAAAATGAACAAGGGGTAGACAAATTACACTAGTAACCAACAATAACCGCAATGTCATGCTACTGTTGGTTACTAATGAAAAAATTCTACCCCTTTTAAACTACCACCCACCCTGGTTTTAGAAATTTTTAAAATCAAGTAAAATCTAAGGGAATGGGTAAATTTCCGTAGTAACCAACAATTACCGGCGAGTCTTGGTATTGTTGATTACTACTGAAATTTACCCATTCCCAATGTCAATACCCCCCAGACGTTTAGAAAAATTTAAAAAATATACTGTATATGAATCAAAATAACAAAACCAACCCCACCAACATACTTAAAACATCATTAATATCACAAAAATAAAGATTAAAACTGAATAACAGCACGATTGATGTATGAAAAAAAATACCAGGGGGTAAACAGTTTCCACTAGTAACCAACAATGACCGCAATGTATTGGTATTGTCGCTTACTAGTGGAAAAAGTCTACCTCCTATAAGATACCACCCCACCCTAATTTTAGAAATCTTTAAAATCAAGTAAAATCTAAGGGAATGGGTAAATTTCCGTAGTAACCAACAATTACCGGCGAGTCTTGGTATTGTTGATTACTACTGAAATTTACACATTCCCTATGTCAGTACCCCCCAGACGTTTAGAAAAATTTAAAAATATACTATATATGAATCAAAATATAACAAAACCAACCCCACCAACATACATAAAACATCATTAATATTACAAAAAATAAAGATTAAAACTGAATAACAGCACGATTGATGTATGATAAAAAAATTACCAGGGGGTAAACAGTTTCCACTAGTAACCAACAATGATCGCAATGTATTGGTATTGTTGGTTACTAGTGGAAAAAGTCTACCCCCTATAAAATACCACCCCACCCTAGTTTTAGCAATCTTTAAAATCAAGTGAAATCTAAGGGAATGGGTAATTTTCACTAGTAAACAACAATAACTACTAGTCTTAGTATTGTTGATTACTAGTGAAAATTAAGCATTCCCTATGTCACTACCCCCCAGACTTTTAAAAAATTTAAAAAATATACGATATATGAATCAATATACGAAAACAATCCCCACTAACATAAATAAAACATCATTACTATTATAAAAATAAAGCTTAAAATTGAATAACAGCCCCATTAACTCATAATAAAAAATTGCCAGGGGGTAGACAGTTTCCACTAGTAACCAATAATACCCGCAATATCTTGGTATTGTTGGTTACTAGTGGAAAAAGTCTACCCCTTATAAAATACTACCCCACCCTAATTTTAGCAAACTATAAAATCAAGTAAAATCTAAGGGAATGAGTAATTTTCA